>JAXDDW010000078.1:767500-857500 GCA_034670385.1 Hoplostethus mediterraneus | reverse complement strand
GAGAGCGGTAGGGGCGACAGAGGGTACATGAGCGTGAACGGTCTGGACGGAGACGCTAGTCTAGGAGGCCATCTCGATGGAGAAAGCGCATTAGGGGAACATTTCGCCGACGCTTGGTACGGCAGTATTAAAAAGGAGCACGTTTGGGATGATGGGGAGAGTTGCGAAAGCACGGCGGATGATTTTTACAGTAAAGGGGATAGCTATCACAACACAAACGATGTCTTTTACACCCGCAATTGTGGCAGTGAGGACGGACGAGATGGTGTTAACAGTTTTGCTACTGCTGGCCGCAATGCGAGAGTCAAAGGAAATTACAGTAGTTACGCTCACCTCAGCTGTGAAGCCAAAAACGAGACGGTTTACACCAGGGAGGCTAATGCGGACCACTTTGCTAAACAACACGCTCTCTACAATAGAAGCGCTGCTCCCTTCGTTGATGGCAGTGTAGATGATTGCAGATCAGACGGTCATTCCAGAGTGAATAATAGTTATTTAGGAGGGGAAGAGGATTTTGGATCCAGCAGGAGCTCGAGTGACGATCAACCTCCCGCGGCGGAGTTGAAGCCCGGGTGGGTGAGCCTCTCTCCCGCGAGTCAGGGCCCTGACCCCGGGGAGGGCAGGTGGAGAGGTGGGCTGGACTCCCAGACGTTGGCCTCGGGGTACCCACCGCAGAGGTCACCCGTAGGCGTCAGCAGCGGGACTTACACTCAGAAGCTGGACTCGTTCTCCGAGGCTTTTCTCTCGCATCGGAAGAGAGAGTTCCCGATGATTCCTGGTGACGACTCCTGCGGAAGAGTTTGGAAACTTGGAGAGAAGCACCGGATTGGTCAAATCGAGGCGCAGCTGTGCTTTTGATTTGCTGTCGGAGTCCTACTTCCCCCCGTCCTCCTCTCCTCCTCCTCATCCCTCCCTCCCCACTCTCCCCTCTCCTCCCCCTCCATCTCACCTCTCATCTTCCGTTCTTAGTCCTCCCCCCACACCCTTACCCGCTCCCTCCCTCTCTCCCTCCAAAATGGACTCTTCCAGCGTATTTGGGGGAATTGGACACGCAGCCTCGAAGGGGGGAGAATCACTTGGCGCAGTCCAGTTTTTCCCTTCTCATCTGCAGTCTCACCCGTCTGGGGTGATATGGAAGTTCCCACTGCTGTCTCATTGCTTCCCACAGCAGTCAGGCGACTCCAGCCGCATCGAGGGCAACCTCAGATCTTCCCATTGTAGTGACTACAGCAACATCACAGGTAAGGCAATTTGAGTGTGTTTGTGATTTTACCTTATTTCCTTGTCGTTACACATTAGATTGCAATATGTGTATGTAACAAATATATTCCTAAACAAACTCGGGTATCACTCAAAAAATATACATTTCCGTTTTGCTCATGGCACATTTAATTGATTGCATTAATGTTGAACTACAAGAAATGAACAGAAATACACATTTAACCCAAACACACTTCACAGCTCTTCATACAAAGAACAGGACCAACACAAACTGAATGAAATTAATTTCATTTTCACTTCCACGGTCACATAACACACAGACTCTGTCGTAACACTCAACCTTCCCGTTTCTGTCACTAACGATGTTGCACCTGACCCTGATTACGCGCAGCAAGCAGGTTTCTGTTTTGCGTGCCCTACCGTGTGGTTCTGACTCTAATAGGCTTTTCACACTTGAATATGTTAGCCCAGGGTTAACTTTAACCCTGGGTTATAATAGCCCTGGGTTAAGTTATCTCACGTTTCACACTAGTTTTCTTTAACCCTGGGCTAACAATTGACCCCTGGGTATTCAGTGTTCAGGATTTCACACTGTAAGCTTGTAGATCCCGTGTTAACGTTTAATGCTAATGTTTAACTCGCTGTTACATTCTAACTCCTGTTACATTCTAACCCTGTTACATTCTAACCCCTGTTACATTCTAACCCTGTTACATTCTAACCCCTGTTACATTCTAACCTGTTACATTCTAACCCCTGTTACATTCTAACCCTGTTACATTCTAACCCCTGTTACATTCTAACCCTGTTACATTCTAACCCTGTTACATTCTAACCCCTGTTACATTCTAATCCTGTTACATTCTAACCCTGTTACATTCTAACCCTGTTACATTCTAACCCCTGTTACATTCTAATCCTGTTACATTCTAACCCTGTTACATTCTAACCCTGTTACATTCTAACTTCACACTGCTTCGTAGCAGGGTTTGTTAACCCAGGGTTAAAAGCGGTGTTAACCCCCTTTCAAACATGCAAGTGTGAAACGCTGCTTAGCCTGGGGTTAAATGCGTCCTTAACCCAGGGTTAAGAAAGACGTTAGCCCGGGGTTAAGTGTAGTGTGAAAAGCATATAAATTGCACAATAAAACAATACATGTGACCAGCAAAGTGTCAGTATCAGAATCAATTTGAATCAAGTACATTGGCATGAAGTGTAAATGAAGCAAATTGATAATGTAAAGACAGCAAAATATTGTCTCTTCCTTCAATGTCACTACATTATTATTACGTCAATATGTCCTCAGCTTATTCTTAGGCTAAGAATTTGTTTTCTTTCTTCTGACTTTGTTGTCTTCCCTTCTCCCTCTCTCTCTCCTACCTCTCTCTTTCTCTCAGCCCAACAGAACATCCATCAGAGTCCAGAATCGTCATCATTCCTCGCCTCCTCTTCCCATCGTCCATCCCTCCATCCACCCAGGCCCCTCGGTCCCTCCAATAGTCCGTCCCTCCAGCCCTCCCTCCATCTTTCCCCACGCCCACATCTACATTACGAGGCGGGGGAAAAGGTGACTCCTTATATGGTGTCTCAGGAAGTGAAGAATGGAACTTCCAGCCAATCACATCCAAAGGTATGTAACTTGTCACACAATGACAGAAATAACTTGGGTGCATGGTGGTTAACCGCTTTGCACCATATTTGTTAGCCATGGGCATCTTTTACTTTTTTCAGCATGGGAACCAATTTGAGTGTAATTGCACCCTGACCTACCAGAAACAGGCCCAAGACCAAATTTGGCTCCCAAGCCACAGTTTAAGAAATTCTGTGTTGACTGACTAAAGTTCTGATGGGATTAAGAAGCTCTTTTTACTATTTTACTACTACATCTGTGTATGTGAAGACAAATCCAGTCATTATTATTTAGAGTCATCATTTCCATCCTTTTATAAATTCTTATGGCTGTCAGAAAACATAGAAGATCAGTCACAGGAACATGCAGTCACAAGTGCCAGCAGACAGTGACTCCATCTTTTTTTTTTTTTTACTGTTGACTCATCTCCAGTAAAATATGGATTTAGCATTAAGAGATGAATAAGAGAGTCTGCAAGCTTTTGATTCTGGGCTTCTATTACCTCCATGTTAAACCATGTTGAAACAATGTCACCATCAAAAACGTGACTTGCTTTGGACCATGTGACTAAATCTAGTAAAGTGCCTTTTTTATTATGTTCCTACAGCAAGGAGCCCCTCCGGTCTACACTGGAACTCCATTTCCCAGTATCCTCCACTCCAGCAGGGGTCAGAAGAGGGGCTACTACACTCCTAGACCCGTCCTCAACCCACTCCGCAGGGGGAGCGGGCTCTACTCCTCCCTCTCATCACTCCATCACGGAGAACAAGGGATGGCAAGAGGAGAAGAGGAAGGGCAGGGGCGTGGTGTATTACCGTGAGTGGAGCGATGAAACCTAATAAGACAATGACAACAAGACTTTGTTTGATGAACTTCACTGATACCCGATGCAACGTCTTCATCTCGCTAATGCCGGGTTGCTACTAGCTAGAAGAGTGTCTCACTGTTTGCAGTTTATATTGTTATTATTAAGTACAGTACATTTTAATGTAGTGTGTGTAAATGTGCATTGTTGGATCTTCACATTGACAGATTTACAGAGTAGAGGTGCAAATGTGCATCATTAGCTGTTCACATAGTCAGATTTACAAAGAGAGACCAGATGTACAGAAATGTGTCCAGAAGGGCAAATGTGGATCAATGGCTCTTCACATTATCAGCAAGTAACATGTGTACAGGGATATATTGACATGTTTATACTGTATACATTCATTAGTTCACTCTTATTCTGTCTATCCATAGACCTCTGTATATCCCTCTTACAGTTTGTCTGTCTTTCTCTGTCTCATTACTTTAATACCTCATCTATCTTCACTCTTCTTTCAGTACTTCCCATCATCATCATCATCGCTTCATGGAGATCAAATGTCTCTATCAAGTTTATAATCTTGACATGCTTTTTCTGTGTTCTCTCTTTCACTTCTCTCCATACTTTTAATCTCTCTCTCTCCAGGCGTATCAACGTGGGTTGTGACTTCCAGGCGGAGCTTCCCCTGTGCTTCCTGGAGTGGGAGGGGCCATGGGCGGGGTCACCACAGGAGGAATCGCCCAGGGAACAGTTGCTGTGGAAGCCGAGGGAGCAGCTGGAGGGGAGCACCAATTTACAAGACCAAGGTAAAAGGGTGGCTATAAATCCCAAACTCTCTAGGGTATGATGCTCAGTGCAACTAGCGAGGTGATGAACCGCTTTAGTCCGTTTTACCTTTTCAGATGTTTTCGAATCTCCTTAAAACTACATTTACAGTTACATTTTAGGCATCTATCTGATGCAACTTGGAGTGATAACAACATAGAAGGAGCTTAAATTTCCCAGATCACTAACATTACAAGCAGCCAGTGGCAAGGAGGTCAAGGGTCAAAGCCACAGCACCCTGACAATAGATGGAGCAAATATTCCTGTGTCTCCAGAAAGATCCTCTATGATAGAGACATGCTAGTTGAGGAACAAGATAAGGGTTATGATGGCAGTGTGTGTGTGTGTGTGTGTGTGTGTGTGTGTGTGTGTGTGTGTGTGTGTGTGTGTGTGTGTGTGCGCGTCTAGTGGAGAAGCTGTTGTCAATGTGCAGTTCCAGCTGCCTAACAGGAGGGGGCAGTAACACCGAGTTGGCGCTGCACTGCCTGCACCACTGTCAGGGAGACACGATGGTAAGGAGGGAGGAGGAATATTCATTCACTCTTTCTTGTCTGCAGTCTTTTTTTCATACGTTCATTGTTTTATTCATTCCAACATTTATTTTTGCCTTCTTTCTTTCTTTCTTTCTTCTTTCTTTTTCATTCTTTCTTTCTTTCTTTCTTTCCTTCTTTCTGTCTTTCTTTCTTCCTTTCTCACTCATTGATATTAAGTTATTTCTCTTCAAAACCATTGCATGCATCAGCTGTCATCTCTCCCCCATATTTTTCTCTCCCTCCATCCTCCATCCCTCTCTCTCCTGTGCAGGCCACACTGGAGCTGCTGCTGTTCTCACAGCCCTCGCCGACGGGAGACTACCACTACTCTGGTAACCTTTGACCTTTCACCTCACCCTAACTGCCTGGTAAAGGATGATTCCAGTGTTTTCATGTGAGGTTCAGGCCTGAGCGCAGGTCAACGGGTTGAAGAGAAACTGGAATGCATGGTTCAGGTCCTGGTAATCGCCTTCGAAATGCCAGCACCACTCCCCTACTGCATCGGTTGTCATGCAGTTGTCAGCAGCCAATCACGTGCTACTTGTTTCTATAGGTCCCGCCTACTGCCACAACACCTAGCAGCCAGCAATCAGATAGAACAAATAGGTCAAATAACAGTAATACAATATATTACACGCACACACACTCTTTTTTCTTTCATTTGTTAGTTCTTATATTTTATTTATTTATTTTCATTACATATATTTGATACTTCCTTCATTCATTCCTTCCTTAATTAATCCTTAATTAAGCAAAAAATAAATTAAAAAGCAGAAAAAAATGTTCAAATTCACATTATGAATGCTGAAAAGTCCAATAGCAGAGCAGCAGGATAGGATCAAGGGCCGAGCCTAAAAGCTTTGTCCAGAGCATTAAGCCTGACTCTAACTTCACCTGGCTGTCATTCAAGTGGTTTTGAGCTTTCCCGATGCTGAATCCAAACCAAACCCGGCCTCCGGTAGGTATTTATCTTCTACAGGCTAGATTTATGTTCAGCCAGCTATTTTAAAGACCAAGCTTTAAAAAGAGGTGGACTTTAGCTCCGGATCGCAAATATAAATCAGTGTGGTGGCAGAGCCTGTTCTACTCTGGTGCACACAGTTTTGTCAAATTCAACAAAAGAAATAGCAAAGGAGGGAAAAGAAACAAAGAGGAAAGGACGTTTTTCTGTAAAAGAAAGGGGGATGCATGACAGAATCACATCGCCATCCTATCTTTCTCTCTCTCTCTATCTCTCTCTCTATCTATCTATCTATCTGTGCTCTCTCTTTGGTGCCTGTGTAAGCCAGCGAAGGAGTAGGTGCAGCGTATTCCTGTCTGAATGGTGGGTGTATCCCTGTAGACTCTCAACCTGACGCTTGCTGAGTAAGATCTAACAGTGTGTGTGTCCCTAAATAACCTCAAGCAGACTGTGTTATCTGAGGGTAATTCAGAACCTCAGTCAATCCCCATAAACATGTAATTATCAATTCTGCAGATGTATAGGTTCACAGTGTGCCCAGCCCCTCTCACTGTCTAACTCCAACCCACAGTGTTGCCTTCTTAAAAAAAATCTAATTTTAAGGCAAACTACATCTCCATTGTGGTGGTATTGATATTATTGGTTATTATTGGTATTATAGTGGTGGAATGAACTCCCCACTGATGGCGCTGCCCATCTTTCCCCGCAGGCTGAAAACCTTCCTCTTCAGGAAACACTACCCTGACCCTTCCTCTTCAGGAAACCCTGACCCTTCCTATTTGTCGTCAATTATGTGTATGAGCTCTTGTTTATTTGATTTTCTTATTTGTCTCATTTGTTTAAGATAAAGTAGGTTGCTAACTTATTGCACTTTGACCTTAGCACTAGTTCTGCTGTTAGTTGCTTGTTTAGGAGGGAAATGCACTTACGATTTCTGGTGACTAGTAGTTCTCTACCAACCTATGTTGAATGCACTTATTGTAAGTCGCTTTGGATAACAGTGTCTGCTAAATGACTGTAATGTAATGTAATGTAATGTATTTCTGGTATGAGGTGAGGAAGTGCGTTCCAGTTTCTATCCCGTTTAGTAGAGGCCAAACGTGTCTGCAGCTGTCTGTGTCCATGATTGGAGGTGCATGGTTCATTTATCAAGAGAGTTATGAGCAGTTCTTTTTTGACGAGGGTTCAATACACACCCCTGGAGCAGCCTGCTGCACATTTAGATTGGTGCCATCTCTCAGGGGCATCAAACTTATGACATCTTGACTAAGTTGCATTTTGTGGTTGATACATGTTGCCACGTTTCATTTGTCTCTCGGGCTAGTCAAATTGATTCTCTTCTCTCTCTCTCTCTCTCTCTCTTTCTCTCTCTCTCTCTCTCTCCAGGTAGTGACGTATGGACGGACGGTGAGCAGGGTCTCTTCGGTACAGCCCTGGTGACTTATGGGAAAGACTTCTCACTCCTACAGAAAACGGTATAACCATGATGGGTCTTTGCCCTGGTACCAGAAGTATTTCAACCGTTCATTTTAAACATTGAATGGTTTGTTTGAAAATGTGCTGGAGCCATTGAGTGTGTGAGCTTGACAACATGAGTCATGTATCAAGAACTGTGTGTGTGTGTGTGTGTGTGTGTGTGTGTGTGTGTGTGTCTGTGTGTGTGTGTGTGTGTGTGTGTGTTGCAGGTGAGGACTAAGACTGTGTGTCAGTGTGTGGAGTTTTACTATCTGAGTAAGAAGCTCCTGGACAAGCAGAAAAAACAGAGGGAGGAGGTAAAGGACCGAGACGGAGGGATGGAGCAGCAGGCGAGTGCAAGAAACGACTGGAGGAACTTTCCTTCTCTCTCTCTCTCTCTCTCTCTCTCTCTCTCGCTCTCTCTCTCTCTCTCTCTCTCTCTCTCTGTTCTCGGCGATGATACGTCTATTCCCTTGATGCTCTCTGTGTCGCATTTTATTAAGTTGCAATTGGCTGAATCATCGTCTTGGACTTATCTCGTTCTGTCGAGTCGAGTTTCTTCTCACACTGTGTCAAGCTGCTGGCTCATATTTCACACATACACACACACACACACACACACACACACACACACACACACTGATAGGTAGTTGATTCTGTAGTTTCCTCTGTAATGTGTTGGAATAGGCAGAAGTGACGTCAGCCTCGGTGCTTTATGTGGTTTTGTGGAATGCCGTTTCAACTTGTTAACGATAGATTACGATTGGTTGTGTGTTTTCAGGTGGCGCCCATCCCCCAACCAATGAGCAGGCGGTTTGGGCTGGAAGAGGTGGTCCCTGTGCCCGCATTGGCCACCTTCTTCCCCTGTAAACTGTGTGGCAAGTAAGTAGAGGATAGCCCGCTGTGTTGTTTGACTGCAGGGCAAAGCCAAACAGATGGTTTACATTTTACCAAGTCTTCTTCCTGCCCCCCTCTGCTTCTCTCCATTCCCTGCATTATTTACTGATCTCTCCATCCACGTCGTCTCCTCTCTCTTCCTCCCTCCAGAATGTTCTACAAGATCAAGTCCCGCAACGCTCACATGAAGATCCACCGCCAGCCTCAGGAGGACTGGAGCGACAGGAGGCTCCAGCACCAGCTCCTCACCCAGCGCTTGGCCCTGAGCCGCCCCACCAACCACGCTCCCGCCCTGGGCAGGAGTCTCCTCCCGCCCCAGGCTTCGGCCCTGGCCTTCTCCTCCACCGGCCTGGCCGTAACCCCGGGCAACAGCGGCGACACAAACAATGCCTCTGTCACCGGTAGCAACTCCGCGGTGACCTACGGCGGCCCGGACCTTCGCGCGATGGCCGGTATCGACGGCGGCGACTCTCAGAGAGGGCCCGCCCCCGCCGCCGCCGCCGTCGTGTCTTTCCACCAATCGTGGGGCTCGTTTGGACTCGGCCCGGACCCCGTCACCTTCTACTGCGACGCGGAAGGGAAAGAAGCTGTAGGGGTCGCCACGGGAGCCGGGAAAGGGCCCGTAGCATCTCAATGGCATTAGTTAACTGCTGAGTTATTGCGTCATGGAGCCAGCCTCCAGTTTCCAAAGCATTTTTAAGAGGAGAACATAACGCCAAGTGTCTTTCTTTCTCTCGTGTTGTAAATTGTGTGCCATAGGTATTTAAATATCTGTTGGAAAATTGAATTAAAATGTTGTACTTTCTCACTATGTGTCTTATATTGTTTAGATATGAGGGCAGAAGCACGTACACACACACAGATACACACACAGATACACCCAGCTTGTTGAAAGGGTTTGATATGACACCGTAATGGGCTAATATTGACCTTGGTAGACCATCTCCTCCTCTCTACAGTACCTGAGTATGTGTGTGGCCAGACTAGACCTGTTGATGGTTAACTACAGAGTGTGTGTGTGTGTGTGTGTGTGTGTGTGTGTGTGTGTGTGTGTGTGTGTGTGTGTGTGACTCTTTCCACTGTTGCAAGATGCATGGAAAAGGGCTTTAGAGTGAGATGACAGCTGTGGTGTAAAATGAAACACACACACACACACACACACACACACGTAGCAATAATTTGTGATGAAAACAACCGGCGCTACATTGATGTTTTCTCATACATGTAAAAAAAATCAAGGTTATGTGAGAGGAGAGTGAGAGGCCCAATCCCAATGTCCCCCTAAACCCTGAACCCTCACAGACTGAACTGACGTCACCTGGTAGGTGCTTGAGTGCGAGAGGCTGCAAGGACTCCAAATTGTTTAAATAGGAATGGGGCAGCACTTTGCGACATATCGCGTTACCTTGACGATACCGGGAAAAAAAATGTATGTACGATTGTGGGTTTTGGGACTTTTTATTTTAGGTTTTTTACTGTCTTCACCAGGCTCTCGTCTTACAGAGTGGACGAGAGGTAACTGTCAAATAATCAACTGACTCGTTTTGTCAAAACAGCGTCAAGCAAAAATTTTAATAAATGGTTGATGAATTTGTCCTTCCGTTTGTTTACCGTTTTTTTTTTTACCGCTTCCGGGCTTCCCCTGGTAACGCCGTATTTATCGTCACAACGCTATGAACTGTGGGTAATTCCCTCAGGCAAAGTCTGCATGGATGCGGACTTACGGAAAGTGTGCATAAAGGGCTCAAAAAGTCTGCGTGAGGGGGGGACATTGTGATTGGGTCAGATTGCACCTTTGATGATGAACTTCAGACTATTCATCCCAATGTACTGCAATTTGATCTAGTTTTTTCCAATTAAATCTATTTTTTTTTCTATCTATAATCTGATTCATGTGATTTTTTTTCCCCCCAGTAGTTGTAACAGATTACAGCTACCATTTTTGAAATCAGATTACTGCATTTCCGTGTGATCCTTTGGTCCTTTATCGTTATGTGTGTTTGTAAGGACGATAACAGTGTTTGTGTATGTGTGTGTGTGTATGTGTGTTAGTCCATGCACATATACTGTGATGCAATGCCTGCGATATGTCCTTGTGTGTGTCGGGTCTTCTGAGTGTCCAAGTGCCTGTGTGTGTGTGTGCTTGCATGCGTGCGTTTGTGCATGTGTGCGTGCATGTGTATACACAAGTGTGTGTGTGTGTGTCTGATAACAGTTAACAATGGCCTTTAATATGGGGCCTCCCCGTTAAACTCTCCCTCCCCCGTCCAAAAGTCCAGCATGTCTAGCACAGTTGGCCTGCCCTCCTTTCTCCCACTGCACCCCCCCCCCCCCCTCCCCCCCTCCCACCTCTGTAATACTGTACTTTGCCTTGTTGATAAATATGCCCTGTTTTACTTTTAGGGTCAACTGACCTTCGTCTGCTACTAATCTATATGTCATTTTTTTGGACAAAACTGTTAAAAATGATTCACCAATTTTTTCCTCTTGGCTCTTTTCTCTCTCATCTATTCTGCATCTACCAAAGTTGCCAGATTAAAGTTTCTGGATCATCTCTCAAGTCTCCTTTGATTATTCAGTTTTCACACACTTCACAATTTCTTTTCATCCGATATTTTTAAGGCAAAATCTCTGCTTTTAAAACTAGCAGCATTAGCTTATTAAACATTGTGACATTAAGTGTGTGGCACTGATGAATTTTTTTTTTTTTTTTTACTGCCGATTGGCACTCTGACCTGACTACACCTCTCACTCTGTGTGTGTGAAGGTGTAGAAAATGGAGTGGTTGTTCTCACCCTCTAATTTGGAAGTTTTTTCTTCTATGCGACGAGCGGGAGGAAAAAATGAGAGGGACAGCACCCGAAAGGTCATGAATGGAGGCCTATTCAGAGAGAGAGAGAGAGAGGGGGGAGAGAGAGAGCACAGACACACACATAGACACAGAGGAAGAGGGTGACCAAACCAATGGGGAGAGAGAAGGGGGGGTACAGTGAGAGAATAAACAGAGAGAGAGAGAGCTTTCATCTGTTCATGGTCAGCAGCTCTTTACCAGCTGACTGAACACCCTACAACCCACCTCGCCCTTCTCCGACTCTCCTTTCCTTCACTTGGCAAACACAACCAGCTTCAGTCAGGACGAGGCCATGCTCTTAAACAGTGTACAATAAAATTATGAATAGATAAGTGAAACAAGTCAGCCTATGAGTGATCCAGTGTTTGAAAGACCTGCAGTTTCCTGCATTTTGCCAGCACCAGACCTATAGAGCTCAACAGTGTGGTTCTGGAAGTGAAAATCCATGCTAACATACTAACAACATACTAACAACGTTAGTAGCTAACATTAACGTTAGCTACTAACGTAACCTAGCTAGCTGCTTATCCTATGCAGCTGGAACAAATCACTGTACCATGTCGATGACAACACTTTACACTATACTATATGAAACACTATATATACGCACACAAAACAACAATATCAACACTATACTATTGACTAATGTTAAATTCAAGAAGAAGCGCGCTAAACTATCGTTAGTTTGGAAGTTGTTGGAAAAGTATCATTCGCAATGGTTTTTGGGATGAGTCGTTCCTTCACTTCATAAAATAATGATGTACACACTCTTGTACTTTTGCCTTTTCTTCCGTTTTCCGATCTTTTTTTTTCTCAGAATCAAATGTTTTATGGTCTCGATTCATCGTCTAGCTGGTTGTCTTGGTTCCAGCCTTAAAACTCTTTATAGAAGGATTTTCTGAAACGTCTCTGGAGTAAATGAATGGGAAATTTACTTCTGGAACCAGAGCCGTAAAAAAAAGTGGCCAGTCACTGTTGCGCTCTATAGCTGTTGCACAGGCCGCCACACTGCAACAGGGCTACCTCACTCACCTGTTAGATATCTCAGTGGTAGTAGCAGGTTGCAGGTAACAGGAGTGGCACATGCATGCATAACCCCCAGGGAGAGGCTGGCAACGGCAAAGCTTTTACCACTTCTCCCTCGTCTTCCTCCTCTTTTGAAGTATCTGTTTAATACCTCAAACTTCAGTGGCGGGAACCTGCTTTGAGCGTCCTAGAATCACTTTCATCACTTTTTTAAAGATAATGCGTGCGGCGGCAGATTGCCACAGTTAAGAGGTTGATCTTTGTGAAGACGCTAAAGGAATGAGGTGGCAATTTCAGTTTGTTATTTCTCTTTCTCTAAATGTGGGGGAAAGTGTCTGTGCCGGTTTTGCGTGGCCTAGTATTATCGTTACTCACTGAAACCAAAAGGTAGTGAAACCTAGCTAGCAGAGGCGTTCTCATTTGCATACCAGACTCTCATGTCATCACCATCGTCTTACTTCTAGGTAACAAATCTAAGTTGTCACACTAGTAATCAGAGCTGTAGTTAGAGTATTAGAGTATTAGAGTATTAGAGTATTAGTATTACATTGCAGTGTTTGTCTTGCAAATATCTCCATTATTATTCTTTTTATTATATTTTATTTTTCTTTAGGTAAATACTTTTATATTAGTTATACTACAGCGCTTCTTTGCTCTTTATTACTATTTGAATACTGTTTTATTTTGCTTTAATCGCTTATATGTCTTATTTTACTGACTATGTAAAGAGTTGGCTCTGAGACCAAGAATTGAATAACTGGTAATGATGTTTGCATTGCTATATATAAGTATATGACAATAAACTTGAAACTTGGCCCCTGGTTCGTTGGGCTGGGGGCCTGCAGGAGGGCCCTTTTGTGGGTAAATATTGACCCCCACCCAACACACACACACACACACACACACACACACACACACACACACACACACACACACACACACACACACACGTGCACACAAAGTCAATTATATAGAAAGGGGGTCTCCATTAAAATTCTTTCAGCCAGGCCCATTGCGGCCTAGCTGCACCAGCGCCGGTGATGTCACGCCTCTGCCCGCTGTGGTTGGCCCACTTGGCCTAGCGCGCCTGGGAGGACTTCCTACTTCTAAAAAGAAAAGGGAGGAGTGTGAGAAAAGAAGAGCGTACGGTATCAATCACATCCGTTGGGAGACTGCCTGAGGGTGAGAGACAGAGAGAGACAGAGAGAGAGGGAGAGAGAGAGACAGAAGTTCAAGTTTTATGGGAGAGAAAAGCAGGGCTAGCTGGGGGAAGAGGAATGAGGAAAATAGGTCAGAGCCACAGACTGTAGGTCATTTGAAGCAATTAGGAAAGCCAATCCTACTTTCATTGTGTTTATATGCCTTCTGATTGACAGATTAACTGATTGATCTGCGCTTTGAATACATCATTGATCGGCACATTCGTTTTGGCCGCCGTTGTAAGCCAGGTTGAGTTGCGTCCTTTTAGGAAAGTCATTGACGCAGACGCCGTTATCTGGACCAGATAAGAGAACAAACAGGGAGTTGAGAAACGCTTGTGAGTGCGCGCGTGAGTGTGTACCCGTGTGAGTGATCCCTGCGTGTTTGCGTGTATGTGTGCGTGTATTCTTGCACTTGTGTCATGGCATCAATACGTGCAAACGTAGATAGAAAGATGGACAAGATGCATCAAACTGGAGCCACGTTAGGGTTTACTAAGGTAAGGGTTAAAATGAGGTTAGCATCTGAAATAAGATAAGGAGATAATTAGTAAACGGTTTTCATGCACCGTTCTCACAGTGTGTGTGTGTGTGTGTGTTTGTGTGGCTCCCTTGAGATAAAAGCATGGCTGTCTATTGTCTGAAATACAAAGAACCATTTTAAAAGTCTGTAACTGAATCCCTTCACTTCCATTCATTTCCCACTCTCTCCTCCTACAGTTTCTTTCTTCTTCTTTGATTTTGCACTTCACCGTCACATCCAAAATCTAATACTAAGCCACTCACGCTCCCCTTCCTCCCCTTCTTTCTTCATCTTTCACTCTCTTCCTCCCTTTAGAAAGACTGAAACTGCCCTTTTAAGGTAGCAGGTTGGCAGGCTGATTTATAGTCTGCGTGCAGTTATAACCCAAGCGTTGCTGGTTCAATCCCGAGTGGCCCAAGTGTCCTTGGGCAAGGACACTCAACCCCTATGCATGAGTTAAACTGCTCCAAGCATTGACCAAAAAAAGAAAGTTAAAATGTATTGATACACACAACAACATACACAACCTTTTATTTACCTTTTATTATTAAATAAATAAATTCAATTAATTATTAAATACCAACCTTTTATTTTCAGAATAGAGTTTACCCACTGCTTGAGTGCAGTGGCACAAATCCTCACGGTGTAAATTCATAGTACACATAATACTCAGTAGTACTGAAGTGATCTAGGTTATATGAAGGTAGTGTCACTTAAGGAAAAGAAAACATAAATAAATGCATTTTTGTAAATATCATTGATTTTTGTTTGTTTGCCTTATGACGTCACCTTTTAATTTGCTACATTACTCACTGCAATCATATAACCCAGTCAGCTTTGTGTTTTGCCCACAAATGGTTAAAGCTAGAAAAAGAGATGGACAAACTCAAGGGCAACGTCCCTGCAGAGCTCCGTCTTTTAACACCCTGACTCTGTCGCTGCCAGTGTGTTGTACTCATTTCAACTGGGAGGAGGGAGGCAAATTACTTGCCGTCATGTTGTTATCAAATTGTTCCCCCCTTCCCCAGTCACCTTCTGCCTCTTTCTCTCTTGAGCTCCTTCTCTATATCTTTCTTTCTTTCTCTGGCTCTCTCACTCTCTCTTCAGCTCTCCCTCAAATTCAATTATATTCAATTCAATTCAGTTCAATTCAATTCAATTCAGGCCAGTTCAAATATGTTTTATTGGCATGGCAGGAAATGTGAATGTTACCTAACTAATATAACAACAATTATGGCACTATTATAGACATAAACGTAATAAATAAATATAAAAAAGAATGTAAAACCAAAAGAATAACATCAGTGTTATCAGCTGTAATATGATAAAGAAACGTTCATTAACAATTCAGTTGCATCTCTCTCTCTTTTCCCCTCGCTCACTTCAATTCAGTTCAACCTGCTCTCACTCACTCGCTCGCTCTTTCTCTCTCCTCGAGCTCTTTAAATGGTGCCGCTCGCTGATTCCTGCTTTGTCCTCTTCTCTGAGTGGCTGAGAGAAAGAGGGGGTGTGTCCTGTTGCGTAATGTCACAGAGAGGGATGAAAGCTAAGAGAGAGAGAGAGAGAGAGAGAGAGAGAGGGAGAGAGATTAACGGAGAGTAAGAAGCGGCGCAGTAGCAGACTCGTCTCTATATCCGCCAGACGTAGACGGACGGTGCCAGCTGCTAGCTAAGTTAGCTACCGTAGACAGTTAGCAACTAGCTTCAGAGTCGTAGCGCCGTTACTACTTATCAAGGACTGTGTGTGTGTGTGTGTGTGTGTGTCCGCCGCGAGCACTCGCTCGTCCGTCTCGAAGTCATCCCGTGTGTGCGTGTAACCCCTCCCTCCTCTCGCTCTTCCTTTTCCGAGCAGCAGCGTGTCTGTCAAGTGTGTGTGACAGAGGTTAGCAAGCAAACAAACACACACTCTTAACTGATAGTCGACTGTTTACATTCGGTGTCCGGTTGCCTGACAGCGGATTCACATCGTTTTACAGATACCGATACGGCACCAACATGTGAGTACTGACGGGTGACGTGTGCGCGTGTGTGTGTATAGGAGTGTGAATGAAAGGGGGTGTCACTGAGTGCTTTTGAACCTAAAGAGAAACGACTCGCATTTCCTTCAGGTGTTTGAATGGTTGCATGTCATGTGTGTGTTCTTATGTCAACGTGGTAAGAGGTAGCTACCGGTGTGTGTGTGTGTGTGTGTGTGTGTGTTCATGTCTTAGCTGCACAGTTGCTAGCAGTTGCTACAGATGCATGCTGCACATAAAAAGTGCAACTCTTCAGGCCTACGTGCAACTTGGTTTGTATGTTAGCCTGATCTACTGGGACCTTGCACAGAGAGGCTTAAGTCATTGCGTTTGTATTGGGCTAAGTTAGAGCCTTGTCTTCTGAAAGCTGCACCTGCTTGGTTCCCAAAGTGGGGTCCGAGAACCCCCAGGGGTCCTTGAGGTTGTTCCTGGGGGTCCCTAGCAAAATTAATTATAGTTACATTTCACTGTTATTTCACTCCCTAGGAGTTGGCACCATGAGTGAATGTACAAGGATGCTTATTTTCATTGTAGCTTTCACTGTACCTGCTGTTACATCCAAAGCTACAGTATGGACAGTTATGTAATTCTCATACCTAACAGCAAAGATCTTCACAGATGGAGTCCCTTAGGATGTTGCACTTTCGAGAGATATTTTCCATTTGTTTACATGTTGAAACTTGTAGCTTGCGTAACATGCTTGTCTTCTTATGAGCTGCACGTCAGGGGAGCTCGAGCTGTGTGTTTGTGATGTCCTGATTTTCGTCATTGATTCTCTGTCTTTCACCTTTGAACCTGTCTGAGCTCTCTCCCGCTCTCTCTCTGTGTGTGCGTACATGCGCTGTAACACACCGCACAGTACACTCTTTTACAAGTGTGGTGTCAGGCTTGTTTCGCGTGTACAGTTTGTTCGTCATGAGACAACCTTTACTCTGCTCCAAACAGCAGGGTACATCCCAAACAGCTGTCCCATCCCAGAGCTCTGGGAGGCCCAAGGGGAACCACACAGAGGAATCAACTAAAGGACAGTTATTCTCACGAGTCATAAGTAGGATCTATATCGTGGAGCAGGGATGCGATCAGAAACACAAACAGGCAGAAGAAAGCAGCAAAACAATGAGACGTTGGTGTCCAAAACACCAGCGAATAAAAGACAAGGAAATGTCATCTGTGATCATGACATTTCCTGATCTTGTTTTGTCTAAGGCCTTTGGAATAACTGCAGTGGCCTGGCAGGTATGTGTTGCAGAGTGATGCCTATCAGTCTGAAGGTCACGTGCCAATCTCTCATTCTCCCTGTTGTTATATCTTCCCAAGGTAAAACCACCCTAGATTGATTAAGGTCCAGACATCTGGGACCCAGCCATGAAGTCACCATGACAACAGTGCAGAGGTACCAGTGCTCCCATTGCGTGAGCATGTGCTCCAAAAAATAAATTCAAGCATTAAATGCAGCTACCTTGTGAATTTCAAAAGGAGCACAAAGTAGGGATGGACATTTTCAATTATTTTCACAGGTTACGATTCAAAATTTCTTCCCTGTGCTCTCAAAATTGAACATTTTTCTCTGAAAACAATTTGCACTGTAGGATCCAGGAGCAGCGTTTGGACAGGATGATTTGAACATCAAAGCAGTGAATCAGGAAGCAAGCATGTTGCAAATCCCATATCAGCCCCATGGAGTTGTTTACCTCTGCCAAATTAGGAATGAGACTCAGTCTTCTAATAGTTGTCAGTAAGATGGTGGATGGATGGATATGCCCAGTAGCAAGGTTTATAAGTCATGCCATTATGATTGATATGCCCTTATAGACTGGTTTTTAGAAAGTTTCAAATACAACCTACATGTTTCCAGTATAAATGAAATGAAGCATTATGGTTTTAGAGGAAGAGAGACCTTTTTTACATTCCAAGTGATACAACTTGTCACTCAACTTGAGTGTCTACGCTCTTAAAAATCATTTTCAACAGATCTGTGTGTCTATTTTGGGACAACACACACATATTACTTTTCAAAGCGACATATTTTTAATAACAACAAGATGTGGCAATATGTGTTACTATTATAACATGTCGTGTTGACATGTGACACAACCGTGTTTTGTTCCAAAATAGACAAACGGGTTTATTGAAAGTGACACGTCTTTTAAGAGTCTTGCTCTTGAATATGTTGGCATAGACCTGGCCTTACAGTCTGGCTCCGACAGCGTTTGTGATTAGTATCTACTGCAGACACCAAAATCATGTCTGTGTCTCTGGTAGAGAGCTCTGTCTGGTGTGCATGCTAACACTTTAGCATGCAGGATGTTAAGTAACCATAGGCGACTAGCATTAGAGCTGCTACAAGTTCTCATTTTCTCACTTGTAGGATAAAGCTAGTTGCCTATAATTAAGACTCTTATTTTGAAGATTATTTTGATTATGAGTACATAAAGATGGAAAAGGGGAAAAAGTCCCACACCTCCATCAAACCATCAAAAAGACAAAGGCAAGTCATTTCATGGCTTTTATCGAAACCGTGCTCCTGCCCAATCCAAATGTGAAAAAAGGTCTACAACCATGAAATGTACTAGATTTATCCAAGAACTTTCTTCCACCATATCTTATATCAAAGTACTACAGTACTAAAAGCTGGAACAGGAGGAAGCTGGAGCATCTTGTTGACATAGCTGGTAAAGGGTCAAGTCAAGAGCAAAACCATAGGGTTTAATAACAAGGCACCTCACAATCCTTACAAATGTACGAATACAACTAGTTTCCATTTCCTTTGGTATGCTCTAATGATTCTGAAGATTTCTTTTCAATTCATTTGACCTCAGGATTACAATTAGAGTAAAGTCAGGGGAACAATTGGTGTAAAAGCTTCAAATTGCCCTCGGGGACAATAAATGTCCTCTAATGAATTCTTGTTCTAATTCAGAGTGAATTGAAAATGTAGTGAACATCTTGGCTGAAGCCTGTTTTTACATAAAAGACTGGGGAAGTAATTGCAGGAGGAGAGAGTTCATCTTGTGCTGTTGGCCGCTGAGCGTCTGGGCTTTGTCAAGGGCTCTTCCTATGATTGTTGTTGAAGGAGGAGCTTGCTGCTCGTTCACTTCTGCTCTGCACACTTTCCCAGATAGCCTGTGGATTCGAACCGTTGACCTCTTGGCTGTAAGCCTAATTCTCTAACCTACTGGCTCCTGCCACCCACAAGCATCTGTTTTATCTGTATAAAAGCAGCCACCTTGAGCAACGTTGAGGCTGCTGCTGTGTTGGTGATCTTTTAAAGCTCATCTTTAGCTGCTCCTTATTGCTCTAGCATAGTGAATGCTACCTAAACCTTATTCCTGCAGGCTGCTGTGCAACGTATTACACCTGTTTTTAGGCCACTAACCTACTGACCGACAGTGTTTTTTCGAGCCTACTATACATAGCAGGGAATTGACAAGGCCTTAATAATAGTTTTGGCTAGCAACTTGGACAGGATGATTTGAAGACCCTTAAACACAGAGTACTGTATTAGTATTCTTGGCATGAGTTGGGCATTGAACCTGGGTCGACGGAGTCAAGGGCAAGTATATCATGCACCACCCCTGACTTCCATTTCCTTTCTTTCTATTTCAATGTCAAACTACTCCCTGTTTTTAGTCGTGTCTCGTAATCCTTTCATGGTAGGGATATGCATTTCTCTCACTTTCCGTGCACAGAGTACCTTATTAGGTTATTAAGACCTTGATTTCACAAAATGTCATGAGACCAGTTTGATCTTCAATCCCAGTCTTTGAAAAAGCACTGATCTAGCTTCCAGTGGTGGGGGTGATCCCGCCTGTTGACAGACGGAAGAAGACGGAATTAGGCCTTCAATGGAAGAGTTACTTTAAAAACGGCAACAAAAATGTTATATCAAATGTGCTTCCTGTTTTGTGGAGTACTGATCTGTGTTTTGTGGGTGTACAACAGGCAACTGGTGTCCCAGTCCTTCAGTTAACGAGTTAGCCAGTCAGCTAGTCAGTCAGTCCTTCAGTAAACGAGTCAACCAGTTAGCCAGTCAGCTAGTCAGTCAGTCAGTCCTTCAGTTAACGAGTCAACCAGTTAGCCAGTCATCTAGTCAGTCAGTCCTTCAGTTAACGAGTCAACCAGTTAGCCAGTCATCTAGTCAGTCAGTCCTTCAGTTAACGAGTCAACCAGTTAGCCAGTCATGTAGTCAGTCAGTCCTTCAGTTAACGAGTCAACCAGTTAGCCAGTCATGTAGTCAGTCAGTCCTTCAGTTAACGAGTCAACCAGTTAGCCAGTCAGCTAGTCAGTCAGTCAGTCCTTCAGTTAACGAGTCAACCAGTTAGTCAGTCAGTCAGTCAGTCAGTCCTTCAGTTAACAAGTCAACCAGTTAGCCAGTCATGTAGTCAGTCAGTCCTTCAGTTAACGAGTCAACCAGTTAGCCAGTCAGCTAGTCAGTCAGTCCTTCAGTTAACGAGTCAACCAGTTAGCCAGTCAGCTAGTCAGTCAGTCCTCCAGTTAACGAGTCAACCAGTTAGCCAGTCAGCTAGTCAGTCAGTCCTTCAGTTAACGAGTCAACCAGTTAGCCAGTCAGCTAGTCAGTCAGTCCTTCAGTTAACGAGTCAACCAGTTAGCCAGTCAGCTAGTCAGTCAGTCCTTCAGTTAACGAGTCAACCAGTTAGCCAGTCATGTAGTCAGTCAGTCCTTCAGTTAACGAGTCAACCAGTTAGCCAGTCAGCTAGTCAGTCAGTCCTTCAGTTAACGAGTCAACCAGTTAGCCAGTCAGCTAGTCAGTCAGTCCTCCAGTTAACGAGTCAACCAGTTAGCCAGTCAGCTAGTTAGTCAGTCCTTCAGTTAACGAGTCAACCAGTTAGCCAGTCAGCTAGTCAGTCAGTCCTTCAGTTAACGAGTCAACCAGTTAGCCAGTCAGCTAGTCAGTCAGTCCTTATTCCTGCAGGCTGCTGTGCAAGGTATTACGCCTGTTTTTAGGCCACTAGCCTACTGACTGACTGGGACATCCCAATATGAAACACACACCGAGTCATCCTTTCTACCTGGCCAGTTAATGCACAAACACCTGAGAGCTGAGAGGGGGAGGTGAAGAGGGAGGAGGGGAAGAGACAAACTGCTGAGGTGGAAGTCGGGAGGAAGGGAGTGTGGATGGATGCACACGTGTTTTCCATTCTCCGTTGCTCTCTGGCTCTCTCTGTCTTCGGTCCATTATTGGACATGGAAACAACTCGAGTTATTGGATATTAAGTAGTGTACCTAGTGTGTGTGTGTGTGTGTGTGTGTGTGTGTGTGTGCGTACTGCTTTACGTGTTTAGACCAGGCCTTTGTGTCATGTTACATGTTGAGGCAGGTGATGGTGAAACTATTTTTCAGGTGTATTTTAACAGCCGTGTGCATGGAAAGTTTTGTCTTGTATATCTCAGTCATGCAGTAGGATTCTTGTATGTCTTTCCTGACTTGGTGAAAGGTCAGATTGCTGTCAGATACACGTGTATGTATTTGCTTCTTGTTAGCTTTCATGATTAGCCAACTGGGACAATGGTGTGTGTGTGTGTGTGTGTGTGTGTGTGTGTGTGTGTGTGTGTGTGTGTGTGTGTGTGTGTGTGTGTGTGTGTGTGTGTGTGTGTGTGTGTGTGTGTGTGTGTGTGTGTGTGTGTGTGTGTGTGTGTGTGTGTGTGTGTGTGTGTGTGTGTGTGTGTGTGTGTGTGTGTGAGAGTGATAGGATCACGGTGTTATAAGGGCATCAGGTCAAAACAGAACTTTGATCTCGAAGAAGTTAATGGATCATCTCAAAATCTCCTCTGGACTTTTAAGACCAACACACACACACACAGTATATTGCAAGTGTGTGTGTGTGTGTGTGTGTGTGTGTGTGTGTGTGTGTGTGTGTGTGTGTGTGTGTGTGTGTGTGTGTGTGTGTGTGTGTGTGTGTGTGTGTGTGTGTGTGTGTGTGTGTGTGTGTGTATCAGCTCTTCATGATAAACAATGCCCGGGAAGCAGTGGGAGGTTTGGGGGCCCCACTGATTTCACCAGCGTAACTGGTTCTAGATAATGGAGTACACCCTGTGAACCTGAGATAGATGACTGGTTTGAAGTGGACTCGGTCGCTTTTTTTTGGGATTGATTGATCATATCTGGAGCAAGGAGACCAGTCCCCTAAGTATACACACCCTGCCCTCCTTTTGCAGTGAAAGGCAACGGCCACATTCCTGTCAAACAGTGGAGACCTGTTGGAAGGAGGAGCTTGTATGAAGCTGCTCTAGCTTTCACACCGTTTGTGACAGAGTTTTGCTTTTTCTGTTTATATGCATCATAGAACAACCATTGGTGTTTCCCCACTGCTAGGAACGCACCAACACCACCCATTCACTACTTATACTGACTCTGACCATCAGCCAACAGGGAATGCTAATCTGATCCATTGCTATTATTACTCAGCAGTGTTAATCAGGCTTTCCACAACTTGTGGTAGGGACTCGGGTCTCCTGACATGGAAAAGAGAAGCCTAGAAATATTCCTGATCATGCAAAAATGACTCACATGAAAAACAATGTAAATGTCACTGTGAAGCCATGCAGCCTTACCGGCATAACAAAGTTGGCATCGTCTCCATTAGAGAGCTCTAGCATCCTACGTGTGGAAAAAGGACATACATTTTGACCGATTGCGATTCACGATATTATCCCGATAATCATCAAAATATGCTTAAAACTCTTAAAATAGCACTAAAACATACTGGAATCACTTTACCTTACATTTTGTTAAGAAACAAATATTTTTATTGCATCATAGGACACATATCTTGAATAACTTGTTGTTTTATTGGTAACGCTGCATCACTTCCCTGCGCAGGGTGCAATGCATTAATGAATTGAAAGGATATCAATTAATATTTGACATATGCTGCTCTGTTCGTAAACATCGAACCTGCTGTAATCTAAACCCTATCAATCTAATCAGGTATGACTATCGGACAACAGTTGAACAATGTGTCAAGCTGCAGCCTTCCAATCATTATCGTTGTTTCATGGTATGTGTTATGATGCCCTCTGGATATGAGTTGGAGCTGCTTGTAATGGAAAGTACATTTTAGTATATTCTCACTCAAGTAATATGACATTCTGTTGTATTATCATATATGGACTGGACTGCATTTATATAGTGCTTTTATCCAAAGCGCTTTACAGTATATGCCTCTCACTCACACTCACACTCACACACACACACACACACACACACACACACGGCAGTGAGCTACCATGCAAGGTGCTGGCCTGACCATCAGGAGCAATTTGGGGTTCAGCGTCTTGCCCAAGGACACTTGGACATGTGGACTGGAGGAGCCGGGGATCGAACCTCCGATCTTCTATAAGCTAGAAGCTCAAATATTTAGACAGTGAAGTAAACCTGGTCTTCTTGCAGTGATCACTGGGACTGGAAGTTCTGTTTTAGACTATGAATGGGGACAGTGAGTTAAAGTTTGTTTGACTTAAGGCATAATAGTGAGCTAAACTTGTCAGTGGCATTGTGTCTGCTCTGTTGCATCCTCCTCCTCCTCTCCGTATTACACTGTGCATGAGTCAACAACAAGAAATGCCTCAGAACTGTCAGTCTGGTTATGTGGCAAGTTCTTGCTCTTCAGGCAGGATATTTTGCCATATGTCTCGTTTCAAGTCCTGCTGAGATGGGCATTGCCTTCTGATGTTGCCTGGTGCATCACAGCCTTAAAGAGTAATGAAATACACAGTTGCAGCTTTTCTTGACACATGCCGATCGATTCGTCACCTGATCAGCGTGGAGCCGGCTGATATTTTCAAATGAAGGAGGGTGAGACGTTTTTCTACAAATGCATCTTTTTGGTGTTTAACATTTTTCAAAGTAGGAGTGACATCTGACTTTGACCGTGATTGGTGGAAATAATCAGACATGACTTCTTGAAGTGCTTTCTGAGAGGTTTAGTAATGTGAAAGGGGTGATACTGGAGAAGGACTCCTGATTGGTCTGTCGTTCCAAACGTTCCCACAATGTACTGGACAAAGGAGGAAGTCACAATTTTTTTTTCTTTCTTTACAAATTCTTTACATAAACAAGTATATTCCCAATGTTTTGACTCAGCACTCTTATCATTATACATAAATAACATTTTTATCACTGCAGCATTCACCAGAACCAGACCTGGAGCCAAACCCGCAACTAGATATTATAGAGCCAAAACCAAAATTGCCCTCAAGCAGTACTGCTGCAAAAACATTCCTTTCATACCATGAGGCATCCTCGAGTTTTGCTGTGTTGCTTTTTGGCCTACTGCTGGCGAACCGTCTGGCAAGTCATGTTGTATTGTTAGCACCATCCAGGAGCAGTGGGAGAGGAAAGAAAGGAACCGTTGAATGTTGGCATAAAAAAAATAAAAGACAACTTAGAAAGAAAGTGTAAGAAATGGAGGATGCAGTGGGGTGTCTTCTGGTTTCTTGCTTTGGGAGAGAAATGTTAATGTACTCAAATATTGATTTTTAAACTTAACATGATTAAGATGATGGCCTGACTCTGATTTAGGATCAGTGGCCGAGCTACATAACTGCATTCCAGTTCAGGTCAGGACATTTGTTTTCATCACTTTGAGAGAGGGAAGGAGGCCGAAGCGAGTGGACAAACTTAGCAGCCACAAACTAAATTACACAGCATTTGGCTGCTGGCTGGTATTACTTTGCTTTAAGGTCCTTAACTCAATCCTGTGAGTTCTGAAACTGTTTCTTGTTCACCTTGTTTCTCCAAAAAGTCCCCTTTTCAGAAACTGAGAGAGACTAGGTTACTTTCCATTTGAAACCCATGTGTTTTTGACTTTTTTACAATGAATTATTAACTGCTTGGCTCCGGGGGCATGAAGCATCTTCTACCCAGGAAGTCAGTAATTAGACAAAATTGAAGATGCAAGGTTAATACAGGACACAGACAATATTTGACTTGTTCCTTGCCTGTCTGTGTGCATGTGTCCTACTCTTTTCTGCTCTACTGTTCTCTCCATATCGGTTACAGGCCTTGTGAAACTGTATCTGCTCCATAGTGTGAAGCTGATGCGTTTGTGTAGATATACAGTTTCAAGCCGAAGTTACACCGCATGCAGTCACCTGACAGCGGCATTCATTCAACGACTCTTGACTCATTCCTTCGTCCGTAATCGTTCATTCATTCAGTCTCTTACCGAGTCAGTAACGATATGACCTCTCCCCTATTTTTTTTTCAAGTTTGCTTTATGTCATATAATCTGGGTTAGCCAGTTTCCGCAATCTTTCCACATTCTTTTGAACTCTACACATTCAAATACTTAAACAACCAATAATCTCCACGTGATGCCATTTGCTCTTTTGGGTGAATGAGGTGAATATACATGTGAAACTTTGAAGCTCATGAATTTCTGTGTATTAATTTGTACTTGTATCTGAGGTTGGTTGGTTGCAAATTTTTGCAAACTTGAAATACAAAAATCAGCCTTTGTAATTCCAGTTTTAATGATGATAATTTAATATTTGCATTAGTCTAATGGTTACATGGAATCACAAGACGTTTACATGTAAAGCTACAGCAGAGCTATGAATCCTGGGATTCCTGTCAGTGTTTTCTCAGGGAGCGGGTTGTAACTTCAGGTTTTGTCAGCGTGTACTTGATGTCCTGTAAACTGGTGGGGCCTGGGGGGCGGGGCCAGTTGCTCGTGGCCAATCACCCGTTCTCTGTCTGACTGAAGCCAATCACATGCCGCTTTTCACACTAAAGCTATTGTAATTGGCTGAACTTCTTATCAATCAGCCAAAGGTACTCCAACAAAGATGGCTGCAGCAATGCTCAACTTTTGTTTTGTATTATATAACTTATATATATTATAACCATCCTTCCCTTGGTAAAACAAAGCCTTTGGATGAGAGATTTATTTTCACCAAAACTCTGATTGAGAATGGATCGGGATGTCCTAAGGCATTTAAATAACTTGTAGGAATTGTTTCTTTAGCCATCAGACGTGACTAATCCTAATTTTGTTTACCCCGATGGAGGTCAGCCACAGTGAAAGCTCGGTCAACAGAGGACATTTTTATTCAACACCGATCTAAGTGTGTAGCAGTTCCTGACGGTGCATTATCTTTCAATCTGTATTCAGCTCGGGGTGGCATGCTGTAATCCCCCAGTTAGGGGAAACCCTGCGACCAAGGGCAGCAGAGAGGAAGTGACTCTGCATAATGGGACTTCCTCTAGGATCAAAGGAAGGGAAGAGTTCTCTTATCTAGGTCACGGTACCATGACCAGTGGACTGGCATTGAGGCTAAAGAGTGTTTAGCTTCCAGAAAAGGGTTTGGTTCACTTCCCACTAGGCCTGTATGCTCAATGCACTGTAAAAAAAAAAGTGTCTACCCAATTGCAAATATTAGGACGGGCCCTTTGCCATTGTCTTCTCAATGCATTTGACTGCTGAAGCTGAATGTAAGTGAGCCTGCTGCTAATCAAGCTGTGAACACTGAGACGGTCTCGGTCTGCCAGCCGTTGCCTGCATTACTGGTGTTTGACCACACAGTGGCAGCAGAGAACTGTCAGTCAGGTGTAGCCTCCTATCGGGACAGTAGAAGAAGCCTCCGGTCCCTTACCACCAAACAGCCCCATCTGTACAGCTGCCAGACTCCCAGGGTGAATGAGGTACTTAGCGGCTAGTTGAGGAGGTGGTTTGCAGCGTGCATGTGTACATTCATGTGTGTGTGTACGTTTGGTGCGCTCGTGACATGTGGCGGTGTGAGTGCATGGTAATGGGGTGCGTGATTTAAGTAAATGTCTGTGCTTGGGGGTTAGTGAATGTGGAAATGCAGCCATCAAACCATAATGTTGGTGTTGGTGGGGGGTGTGCACAGCAGGTGTAAATGATGGCATGTGTGTGTTTTGTTTTTTAGTGTGTGTCTATGCAAGGAGGGCTGCTGGTTTTTCATGCACGGTTTCTTGTCTTGAGCGTCTCAGCAGCCAGGTGAGACTAGAGCTACCGCAAGAAACAAAACCTGGAGCTGCTCCACTGGCAACCGATTGCAGACTGACTTTCTAGCTTGTTTGTTTCATGGTAGCGCTAACCGTTGCTAACCACAGTCTGTGACAAGCCTGGCTGCTGTCACCAACATCACTTAGTTTTTTTCTCGCACACAGCTGCCTTTGTGTCTCGTGTTGCATTATTGTGTTTTTGTGACTGTTAAATTGGTAAAAGTGAGATTGGCGGCTAAGCTTTTCTGTTTGTAGCTGCACACCAGAGACTTGTTGACTTTAATTAGACAGGCCTGCAGCTGATTGGCTGTGAGTAAGCAGAGCTGTAGCTGATTGGCCAGCTGGACTCCGCCCCCCCCCCGTTTTTATTTTTATGGCCGTCTCAAGGTATATGCTGCTTACTAGGAGCCATTTTTTGATTTGATAGCTCAGACGTTTCATAAAAATGAATCACTTTGAGAGATGTTGTGTTAGTGAACGAGAGTCGTGTTTTGATCAGAGGAAGCTGGTTCATAGAGGATAGGAGTGATGAACATTTATTTATTTATTTTCCACTGCTGTTGATAGTTGTCCTCCATCTGCTGCATACAGGTTATTATTATTTCGACATAGTATATGTGTTTTGTTGACACAGCTGTGACATAAATTTGAAATAAATGTAAGAACCAATCAATGAATAGCAGATTGACCTAATTCTCAGATCACACCAGGGGTAAAAAAACATCTGGGTATCATAAAGAAAAAAGAGGAATGAACTCTGAATGTATATTGGTGTGAGTGTGTGACTGTCTCTCTCTCTCTCTCTCTCTCTCTCTCTCTCTCTCTCTCTCTCTCTCTCTCTCTCTCTCTCTCTCTCTCTCTCTCTCTCTCTCTCTCTCTCTCTCTCTCTCTCTCTCTCTCTCTCTCTCTCTCTCTCTCTCTCTCTCTCTCTCTCAGGATGTTGCGGTACAGTGCGGTCCGCGGTGGCCTCGGCCTGCTGGCCGTCAGGAGGACGTGTCTTCCCTCCCGCTTCTCCCACTCCGCCCCGCAGAAGGTGGACTACCGGCCGATCAAGAAGGTCATGGTGGCCAACAGAGGTAGGACCTCACCCACGTCCTCCTCTCTCATCAGCCAATCAGAAGGCTGACAAAAGAGTATATTTATTGAGGCTGAGCTCAGGAGAGATGTACACACACACAGGGTAAGAGAACTGAACCGTGATTATGAAGAGGAAAGTTTCTAAACATCGACGAGGTTATTCTCAACCGAGTCTGAACACGTACTGGGTTCAAGGTTTGTTGAGTGTCTCGTGTGGCCGGGCCTTCAGTATGGGCTCACACAAGCAGTACGTTCATGAAGCTGGATCGCACACAAGTACCTCAATCGTACAGATTCGTCTCACGTGATAATGCAGCAGTTAGGATCTCCTGTACAACACCATCACATCAAACAGAAAGGGTAGGATGCAGTGATTAAGACACAATTTGCTCCACAATAACTGACCGCTGAAGAAGAATGAATTGAAAACAGACGCTGAATTCTTTACTTGTTGTTGTTGTTGTCGTTATTGTCACACCCCCCGTGTCTCCTCATTCAAACACTATCAAAGCTAAAAATGAAATCATCACGGCTGGAATCTGAATGAAGCGCGTTACGTGTGTGTGTGTGTGTGTGTGTGTGTGTGTGTGTGTGTGTGTGTGTGTGTGTGTGTGTGTGTGTGTGTGTGTGTGTGTGTGTGTGTGTGTGTGTGTGTGTGTGTGTGTGTGTGTGTGTGTGTGTGTGTGTGTGTGTGTGTGTGTGTGTGTGTGTGTGTCAAAAAAGTAAAAAAACATTCATTTCCTAGCTAAACTGCTCGTAATCAGCAGAATGAAAGCCGGCATTACCGAGATTGCAGACGGGATGGAAATCTAATTACAGAGGAGGCCAGAGTTTTCACCAACATGGTCGTTCTGCCCCGGGGTGGGGGGGGGGGGGGGTAAACATCACTCATGTGCCCCCCTGGTCGTACTTCCAATCCCTGGAAACGCTAGCGCTGCTCCGACAGGGCTTCGGTTGGCGACGTGCGCGCTTCGAGTGACCAAGAAATTGTACCCGTTTGTTTTATTCCAGCCGCTTTTGTGAGGGTTCTCCATTACAGCCGTGCCTGTCGCCGCATTTCAGACGCTTGATTTGCCGCGTTTCACCGTTTCGGCTTGATTAGCGCCGAGGATTTCCAGCGCTGGTTCCACTCACGGACACGCACACTCGTGTACGCAATCGCAGGCATATTAAATGCTGTATTTGAAGCCATCAATTTGATTCAGACACACACGCACACACACACACACACACACACACACACACACACACACACACACACACACACACACACACACACACACACACCAGTGCTTTCTGTCAATCTGCCTCCCTCACATCGGCATGACGCGATATCAACACTGCATTAGATCACATTCATCGCATTAGAGTGCATCACACCATGCTAGGCTAGAGTGTGTGTGTGTGTGTGTGCGTGCGTGTGCGTGTGCGTGTGCACGTGACCATCATATCAGGCTGGATTCCACTTCACCAAGCACATCTCCTCTTCGCCATTGCTCCTGTCCTCTCTCACTACGTTCATCTCCTCCCTCCCTCCCTCCTCTCCTTACTTTTCTCCTCCCCCCCCCCTCCCCTCGTCTCCCCTCTCCCCTCTCCCTTTGTGCTCCCTGTCTCTTTCAACACTTGTCAGATTTGATTTTCTTCTGCGCCTCTACTGTCTCCCTTTTTTTGCCCTTGCGACTTTTCTACTTCTCGTCCCTCTCTCTCTTCATGCCTTATTTCATTTTCCTTTTTTCCCCTCCGCTGCTACTCGACTCTCCTTTCGACTTATTTGTCACTTTGTTAAACTTGCCAAACTCTCTCTCTCTCTTTACCTCAATTCTGTTTTTTGTTTTTTTACCTCCTCAGTTTCTCAGCTGACTGCTCATCTTGTGTCCTCTTGACTTTTTCCATTCTTTTCCGTTCCCTCTCACTTAATATTATTCCAGTCTAGTATTTTTTCTTTTGATATTTCACGTTCTCCGGTCCCTCGTCTTTTCATGCCCGTCTCCTCGTCTTGCCCTCTTTCGCCTCCTACCTCGTCTGCTCCATCTCCTGAGTTCACTTTCTTTCTCTATTGCCTCATCTCCCCCGCCTTCCTGTCTTTTTTTCCAGTCCTCCTGTTTTCCTCCCTCTCTCCTGCTCAAAGTAAACAAAAGTTTGCTTTGTTCCATGTTTGTTGCTCGGGGAAAAAAAACACCAAGCGTTTGCCGCCCGTGACAGTAAGAGAGGGCGATGTTTTGCTTGTCTGAAGCTCATATTTTACACCCTGTGTTCCCCCAAGTTTCAAAATGTTGTCATACCTGTCAAAATGTCTGCTGGTGTTTTTCTTTTTTTTTTTTTCCGCGCAGAGTGAGAGCGAACCAGATGGATTTGTCTTGTTTTCGTATCTTTTATATGTTGCGTAAGATATTTAAGGTTTTGCTTTGTTCTCTCAGTGGAGGGATTTGTCTGGGGCACAAAGCCGAGGCATAGGACAAAAAAAACAAGAGTGTGTTCGCGAAGGTGTATAAAGTGTGTGTGTGTGTGTGTGTGTGTGTGTGTGTGTGTGTGTGTGTGTGTGTGTGTGTGTGTGTGTGTGTGTGTGTGTGTGTGTGTGTGTGTGGCATATAAAAACTCGACGATGAAGGGAAAGAGAGGCGACCGAACAAAATAAATACAAAAGGTCAACTGATTCTCATGACGGGGGAAACTGGATGAAGATGAAAATGCACCGGCTGCCCAGCACATGGTTCCTCATGTATCTCCTCCTCCTCCCCCCTCTCCCCCCGCTCTCCCCCTCTCTTGCAGGTGAGATAGCCATCCGTGTGTTCAGAGCCTGCACCGAGCTGGGGATTCGCACCGTGGCCGTCTACTCTGAGCAAGACACCGGACAGATGCACAGGTACGGATCTCGACTATAGAGGGTGAATATCGGGCTGCAACATACTGAGAATAGTTTTTTAAATCGCTAACGGCAATTAAGGAGGTCTGGGAGGGTTTTATTGTTTCCGCCTTGCCAGCAGTTTTGCAGCCGGTATTCAGCGGGGACAGATAAGTAGAGTTGACAACATACAAGTGATGAGGTTGCTTAGTTCAGACGCACAAACCTCCTTCACAAACCTGCTTCCCTGTGCGCTCTGAGTACACAAGATGATTTTTGAAATGCTTTGGATGACTAAAACGTCTTTACAGGCACGTAGGTCCACCTGTCGCTGCCTGTCCTCCCTCCTTCCTTCCTTTCCTTCCACCAATCCTTCCCTCTATCTCAGTCTCACATAACTAAAACAGGTAGACGAGGGTACCGACTTGAATATTTTATTTAACTCAACGTAGGTTCCCGGGGGGGGGTTAGTGAGCTTGAAAATGCTGCCCTGAAAACCATCGTTGTTGTGTGATTCTGCCCAGATCTGTGTGTGTGCGCGCCATGCCTCCTAATGTTAAACCCCCTGCGCTCGTCTTTACAGGCAGAAGGCAGATGAGGCCTACCTGATCGGGAAAGGCCTGCCGCCCGTTGCCGCGTACCTGGACATTCCCGACATCATCAAAGTCGCCAAGGTAAAGATCACGCCAGGTGCGGGAAAGAAAACTGACGGCTCGATCCTGCTGGTGTTTAGGTTTTAAACTCTCAGTGAACTCTCTGCTTAATGCATATTTTCGAAAAAGCGCTACCGATGTTAGCTAGCTAGCACCCGCATCTGTCCTCAAGTCGGATATCTTTCGTACAGCAAAGCTTCCTTGGTGTTTCAGACCTCCTTTCCTTGCTTCCTCCTTACCTAATCTCCTCCCTCGCTGCCTTCCTTTCCTCTTTCCTTTCTTCCTTTCCCTTGTTTAGGTGATTCAGTCTTCCTCACCCTCCCTGTATGCAACAATACTTCCCACCATCCATCACTTCCCTTTCCCCCTCCTCTTTTCTTCATCTTCATCCCCTTTCTCCTCTGCCTCCTCCTTCCCTCCCTCCTTTCCTTCCTATTGTCACTTTTCTATCAGATCTATCCCTCGTGGCCACTCTCCCCTCCCTCCCTCCCTCCATCATGCATTGCCAGTTGTTTATTATCATTATTTTTCTGATCAGTCTCTCCCAGTTTATAATTTTCTGCGTGGGCGTTCGGTCAGTCAGCCAAGTTGGGCCTTCCAACTCATTTCTCACAATCAGTCTGCCTATCTGGGAGCCCGGCCACCCCATGCCAGCAAGGAGATAGAGTGTGTGTGTGTGTGTGTGTGTGTGTGTGTGTGTGTGTGTGTGTGTGTGTGTGTGTGTGTGTGTGTGTGTGTGTGTGTGTGTGTGTGTGTGTGTGTCCTCCGAGTCTTGCTTCTCTCTTGCTTACACTCTTTCTCCATTTCACATTCTGTGTGTGTTTACCTCTTTCTCTCTGTGTATCACTGTATTAATGTGTGGCCAAAGGAACCATCCGTCTCTGTCCCCATACCTTCTGCCAAACTGTGTGTGTGTGTGTGTGTGTGTGGCCATGGTATACATGTGCAAGTGTGTACGAGTGTGAAAGTGAGTGGACGTCCATGCTATCTTGCGTGTGTGACTTGAATTAGCCTGTGTGTGTGTGTGTGTGCATCTACCTACATGTCGAGTCTGTGTGTGGGCGTGTCCCCGGCTTTTTACACGTGTGTGTGTGTGTGTGTGTGTGTGAGAGAGTGTGTGTACCTCTGCGTGTGCCCACAGGCCCAGTCTGCGACTAAGAGCTCCCCTAACAACGGGACAGCCCATAATTATAGCCCGCCTCGTATCCAAGAGCAGATGGCACGTACTGGTCCGGAGATGGCTCTATCTGTCAGGCTAGGCAGCCACCTATCTGTGTGTGTGTGTGTGTGTGTGTGTGTGTGTGTGTGTGTGTGTGTGTGTGTGTGTGCATCTGTTTCATGTTCCCCAGAATCTACTTCATACTCCACTCCTGTGTGTGTGTGTCCCCACTGGTCTCCATTGACGAGATGATGATTACGATGACTGTGTAACTAAAATAGAATAGAGTCTCTACAGAGTGTGTGTCTTTGTGTGTGCGCACTGACATGTAACTCTTTCACTGTCTAGCCTGCTGTGTGTACTAAGGTGTGTGTGTGTGTGTGTGTGTGTGTGTGTGTGTGTGATGACTCTCTCTTTCCCTCAGCACCAAATGTTCCTCTGAGCCAAGCCTTAACTGGGTCCTAGCGAGGCTCCGTGTTGAACAGGGCTCCTGTTGCCAAGCTGCGTTACGTTCCTTTCTCCCTCGGCTCTCCGCCGACAAATATCATAGTCGATATTTCTGTTGGACTTGTATTCAAGTGCGAGTCGAAAAATCGTGGGGCGGGCCGCTACATGGCAAAACACAAGATTGCTGTTTGAAAAAGTCAGCGGGACACGTTGATAAATGAACATGAACCGCATCCAGGAGATTGAAAATTTGACTTTTTTTTTTGTATTTTGATCCATCCTCTCATGAGTGCAGAGATGACCCGCCTGTGTTACGTTAAATGAATAAAGTTACATTTTCTGTCATCTTTTTTTTGCCTTCATCCTTCCTTTCCTTAACCCCTCCTTTTTTGTCCTTCCTCCCTTGCTGCCTCTTCCTCTCTTCCTCTTCCCAACTTTAACTCTCTCTTATGTTCCTGTGTTTCTCCCTTCCTCTCCAACCCCCTAGGACAACAACGTGGATGCCATCCACCCGGGCTACGGTTTCCTCTCCGAACGCTCGGACTTTGCCCAGGCCTGCGCCGACGCCGGGGTGATGTTTATCGGGCCGAGCCCAGAAACGGTGCGCAAGATGGGGGACAAGGTGGAGGCTCGCTCCCTGGCCATCAGCGCAGGTATGAAAGGGTGTTGAGGGAGATGAGAGGAGTATGGTTGTACAGACTTAACTGGTTGTACAGTCGCAGAATCACTGTAAACAAATGTATTGATGTTGATGGTGTTTGTTGGTGGTCCTCGAAATTGAAACCACATTTCCAATAACTCCGGTGGCTTCCTGTGACAGTGTTGCTGCTTTGTGCCCCTGCCGCCTCCCCTGTGCGTAAACATGTTGGAAATGATTTTTTTTTTTCCCCATCGGCCTTTCAGTTGTTCCACCATCTGTCGCTGCCCCGACTCTCTGAAAGCTTTAGCTGCATTTGATGTTGGAAGAACAGCGCCCCCCTCCTGTTCTGTGCCATAAAGCGATCTAGTAGATTTCTGTCCTGGCAGCACACATGTAAAATGTAGTGTAGAGTAGGGGTGGGCGATATGACTAAAAATCAATATTGTGATTATTTCAATTCAATTTCAATTTCACTTTTACCTCGATTGTGATTAATGAACGATGATTTTATTTGTTTTTGTTTTATTTTGAAATTAGTTTTATTTTGAAATTGACCGGATGCTCTATGCCGTTCCTGTGTCTGACTTCCTGCCCGGCTTGACACATTCGCTCGCGGCGTTATTGGACGGAACGTGAATACCACGTAGTATTTTTTTAAGGGGACAGTTCATGAACGCAGTATTGGGGAAAGTATTTGGCCCATTCATTCACGGGAAAGTAATGTTACGTCTGATGGGCACACACACACACATACACTGGTTTCTTTGCTAACTGGCGCTTCTAGACGTTCCTCGTTCTTGTAGCCTCAATAACAATCGAAATCAACGATTTTGAAAATTTGCCACGATTACATCATTAAAATCGCGACTATAAACACGATAATCGCCCACCCCTAGTGTAGAGGCCGCCAATTTTCTCAGTGATCATGTCATTTATCTATACTAATTACATTCATCTCTCCAAATGGTGATGCTCATGTCTTATTGGTGTGAAAATGCTTCAAGTATCTCACTCTACTCGCTCAACTTCCCTTTCCAGGTGTCCCTGTGGTCCCAGGCACCGATGCCCCCATCGCCTGTCTCCAAGACGCCAAGGCCTTTGCCCAGACCTACGGCTTCCCCATCATCTTCAAAGCGGCCTACGGCGGGGGTGGTCGCGGCATGAGGGTGGTCAGAGAGTACGAGGTAAGGAAAGGACACACACGTTGGGGAAAACCATGTCTACTGGATGTTAGTCTTGGTCTCAGCTTGCTCAGCCTGATGCGCGAAGGCTTGGTTCATAGTTCAGCTCGTCTCCAAAACCTCGGGGTCATGTCGGCCTGTCGCTGTACATGAACACGTCTGTGATGGATGGAAAGCATTTTACCAGTTTGCTCTCACAACATGAATCCTGTCCTGACACTCAGAAAAAAACAAACTCGATTGGCCGTCTTTGTGTCTGCATCTCAAATTTTCATTTTCATTAATTTTCTGTTTTCTGAGTCGAGGTGAAATTGCGAGGAAATTACAAGCCGGCCACTTACCTCTGCCCGCCAATCACTCTTGTGTATTTTGGCGTGTGTGTGTGTTTGTGTGTGTGTGTGTGTGTGTGTGTGTGTGTGTGTGTTGAAATTGCCTTTGTCACCTATCAAAGCACCTCTGACTGATCGCTGTGTGTCGCAGCGTCTTTCTCCCTCTTCAGTTCGTGGACGTTTTAAATGGTCTCTCAATGTTGTCGCTGTCCTGGAACGTCTGAAAGGTCCGCCTTGTTGGAGACGTGAGAAAAACCGACCACGTGCATTTTGAGTTTGTTGACATGAGACATTTTCTACATTGGATGGATGGAAAAGATTGTAGGACGCTCCTTTAGGACATCAACAATGTATAATTTGATGCTTTAATCCAGCGGTTCCCAACCTTTTTTGTACTACGGACTGGCGCATATAATTACACATTTTTGGCGGACCGGAGGAGTCAATTATTGAGAATTTTTAATGTATGATTGACAATATCAACATTTAGATTGACTAGATTGACTAACGTTACGCAACAACACCAAATTAATATGCACATCTGTACACAATCAGCCTATCATTTTCAAAATGTATATTAAATGTAAAGTGAGCCTGTCATTACAGACTATTCGTAAAAATGATGACTTAGCGACATCAGCTGTCAGTGAGATCCCTGGGCTTGTTCGCCTGACACAAGAAAGTCGTATCGAGGCGAGAATGTTGAGAGTGACACACGCAACTTGTTTCTCGTGTTTCTCGATTTAAACGTGTTTAAATCTTATTATTTTGCCGCCGAGCCACACGAATCAACAATCCATTGACCTTTTCTGAGTTCTACGCCATTCTAATTAATTAGTTGTTGACATTTATCCAGCCGAGTCACTCTCAGGCTCCAGCAGCTCCAGCTCATGAGCAGACCGGAGTGATGTGAGGAGACGATGTGAAGAAGTTCAGTTTTTTTTTTTAAAGTTGATTTGAAATAAGCGCAGGTGGTTCGGGGTTCACAACCCGGCCCCGTAAGGACGAGGAGGCAGACGAGAAACAAAACGCCAGTACGGTGAATAATATAACGTAGTCGGTGGTGTGAGACGTACACGGCTGGGTGGAAAATATTGTATGGGGTGTCGCATCCTGCCAAACAAAAAGATAAACAAACAAACAAGAGAGAGAGAGAGAGAGAGAGAGAGAGAGACTGGGAACGGGCGTCTTTCAAGGGCCTGGGAGCACCCCGGGGCACCAACATGACGGGCAACAACCACCGGCAGACAGAGCGCGGGGGCCATCACAGCGGGTCGTTTGGCAAGCCTAACGATTCAGAAAATATCCCCGAGTCTCGTCCGATGAGATATTTATGTTTGCTGATACGCGAGGCAACATTTAACTGGCAGATTTTGGCATGGAGTTTGACGCGACGCGCTACCCTCAAAGAGAGCGGGAGAACGGCACGTAGCCGCGCTCCACCGGGCCGGGCTGACAGGCGGGCCGATGCCGATGCGAGGGGAATACAAAGGGAGGTTTTTTATCTGCGACTCGTTCAAAAGTCTCTCTCTTTTTTTTTTACACAGATAGGGGTATAGCCACGGTGCGTTTCTTCTTCTTTATGTCTTAAACGGGTCGTGCCGGTGCCGTGTAATTCCAGCTCCAATTGTTGGAATTGTTGCGCGTGTTAGGAATTATTTCTCAGTCGTGAAGAAGAAAGCGGCAACAAACTACGTCCGAGGATTCGATGAGTATTTAATACAGTTCAGCGCTGAATATCCGACAGCATCTCTGCCTACGAGGATACTCTGCAGAACTCCAAGCAGATACACTTCCTTTATACAAACTCACCCATGTGATATTTTACATCGACCCTTTCATCAGCCTCTGTCTGTCGTCCCGATATTAATTGAGTTGAGTGGAAGTAGTTCTGTCTCACCTTCCTCTAGACCTGTGAACACCATGTCTCCTATGCTAATTTCCAATTGATTAAATGCAACCAAAAGGCCTCTTATTGTAAAAGAGGCCTCCAGGCGGCCTTAGTGTATTGTATTTTAGTGTATTGTAATATCTTGCCTCGGCCAAATATACAATTCCCAACACGTGTAAAACAATACGCTACTATTTTCAGTGGGTTTCCATGTTGAACTAATGCACATAGGATGCTGCAGTCTATGAGATGAAGCAGTGATATTTATATAATTCTTTTTGTCATGCTAGGTAGATCATTGTAATGCCTTTTTAAAATGTATTAATTTGCACAAATAAGAGAAATTAAGTGCAGGTGAATTAACAGATGATCCATCCGGTGATCCGTCGTCTTGTAACCTGGAGTCATTGGCTGTGCTGTGGTCCTGCAGCATCAGACACGAGCAGCCCAGCCCTGACTAGCATGCGTTGTCCTTCTTGACGCGCAGTCATCGTGAGGCCGTCTCCGCAGCAAAGTAAGAGCCCTGCAGGAAGACAGCGATCGGTGAACCCTGCCAAACGGCACCCGGTCTTCATACGTAGCCTTCTTCCTGTCACTCGGCCTCCTACATCTGACACCTGATCCTCCCAGGTAGCAGCCAGCTCCGGTCCTGACATCCCGCGTCGACGTTTTGAGACAGCGGCAGCACATTTTTCTGGCTGGTGTGGCCGAGGTCGCGTCGATTTCCCGCTCGCCCCTTCAGCTGCCAGCCTTGCGGCGTTTTCCAAGAAGCTGCTTTTGATGAAAACCCGTTAGCCTGTTTCCTTCCTGTGTGGAGGAGCTTGCTCTGGGTGACGCCTCTGCAGATGGCGTCCGCCGCAGCCTTCAGCCACCCGATGGTGTTCTCCTCTCGGGGGCGTGGGGGACAGCAGTGAGGATGTGCTCCGGCAACTCTTTCCTGAAGCGCACGGGGTGTGATGGCGACTCGGTCCTTGGGCGAGTTGGACGGGGGAAAGCAGATTGAGTCGTGACCTCGACACGCCGAGGCTTGACCTGCCGGCGCGTGGTGCCAAAGATCTTGGCGAGCTGCTTGCTACAATATTTCACTTCAAAAGAGAGAAAGGGGGAAAAAGCCTGAATAACACACTAGTAGGCTTTTCACACTTGAATATGTTAACTTTAACCCTGGGTTATAATAGCCCTGGGTTAACTTATCTCACGTTTCACGCTAGTTTTCTTTAACCCTGGGCTAACAATTGACCCCGGGTATTCAGTGTTCAGGATTTCACACTGTAAGCTTGTAGACCCCGGGTTAACGTTTAATGCTAATGTTTAACTCACTGTTACATTCTAACCCCTGTTACATTCTAACCCGTTACATTCTAACCTGTTACATTCTAACCTGTTACATTCTAACCCTGTTACATTCTAACCCTGTTACATTCTAACCCCTGTTACATTCTAACCTGTTACATTCTAACCCTGTTACATTCTAACCCCTGTTACATTCTAACCCGTTACATTCTAACCCGTTACATTCTAACCTGTTACATTCTAACCCTGTTACATTCTAACCCCTGTTACTTTCTAACCCGTTACATTCTAACCCCGTTACATTCTAACCCCGTTACATTCTAACCCCGTTACATTCTAACCTGTTACATTCTAACCTGTTACATTCTAACCTGTTACATTCTAACCCCTGTTACATTCTAACCCCTGTTACATTCTAACCCCACGTTTCACACTATCGTTCTTAGCACCGAATTTCGGGGATAGCACCACAAAAGCGGTGCTAACCCTGCTTCGTAGCAGGGTTTGTTAACCCAGGGTTAAAAGCGGTGTTAACCCTCTTTCAAAAATGCAAGTGTGAAACGCTGCTTAGCCCGGGGTTAAGTGTAGTGTGAAAAGCATATAGGTGAAAACAAGTTTAAACACTAAATGGAACTAAAATGAATTTGAGTCCTAAAGCAAATGAAATGGCTGAAGCATGTAGAGCATGTAGACCAATCCTCTGAAAACTCAACACAGTATTTCTTCTGGCCCGCCTGCCTATTGAATAGCAGAGATAACTCAGACATATGGATTTTCTCTTTTTTTTTGTCAGGAACTTGAGGAGAATTACCAGCGGGCCTATTCCGAGGCCCTGACGGCTTTCGGGAACGGAGCTCTGTTTATTGAGAAGTTTATTGAAAAACCAAGACACATCGAAATACAGATCCTTGGTAAGTACGTGTTGGCTGTGTGTGTGTGTGTGTGTGACTGAGGTTCATTGAGAAACCATGATGCATAGAAGTCCTCGCCCTTAATGGGAGTGATAAGGGGAAGAGAGAGACAGATAAACTATATATGTGTGTGTGTGTGTGTGTGTATATATGTGTGTATGTGATTTATTGGCCAGCAGAGTATTGTCCAGCCATTATTTCTCCTCATTATGGAGAGCGTGACTCCACTGTCGCTCGATATTATGGAACTGAAATTCAACACACAATTATAGGAAGTGTGTGTGTGTGCGTGCCTTTGTGTGCATTTTTAATTGTGCAGTTTAATTTGTGAATGTGTATTTGTGTGTGCATGTTTTGTGTATTTTGTGTGTGTACATATGTAGACACTGATTAATTAGTGTCTGCAGGGCATGCAGGGGATTTTGTGAATTTTCTAAATTACCTGTTAAAAGCCAAGTCTTTCTCACCCCTGCTGCTTCTCCCCATCCTTCCTCCCTTCCCGTCTCCCCCTTCTTCCTTCTTCCTTTCTGTCTCTCTTGTTTCACCTTTTTGTTTTCTTACTCCTCTCCCTTTCTCCTCTCCCACCTCCCTGTATCCTTTCTTTTCTTCTCACTTATCTGTGTCTCTCTCTCTCTCTCTCTCTCTCTCTCTCTCTCTCTCTCTCTCTCTCTCTCTCTCTCTCTCTCTCTCTCTCTCTCTCTCTCTCTCTCTCTCCTTCCCCCTCCTCCGTTGATTATCCTTTATTTCTCTCCTCCCTCCCTTCCCTCCTAATTGTCTCACCCACATCTGTTTCCTTCTGCCTCCCTCTCCCCAGGCGATAAGTACGGTAATGTCATCCACCTCTACGAGAGAGACTGCTCCATTCAGCGGCGACACCAAAAGGTGAAGTTCTCAATTTAAAATTCATATAACCCAACGTAGCCATCGCATTTATTTAAGATTATCTTTATGGCATTTCTGCTGTGTTGAGTAGATTAGTGTGAAGTGGGGGGGGGGGGGGGGGGTGATGGCGGCGGTGGGGCGGCTGCACCAAAGGTCAGGAGCTGGACTCAAACCCACAACACTCCAGAACGCCTTCCTGTTTCATTTCACCTTTTAAACAAAACACATTGTTCAATAAGATTATTACAGTTTAAAAAGGCAGATCTACTGAGCAGCAGGCGGTAATTGGATTATATATCAATAAAGTTTAGCCACTGCTAATGCCGTGTGAATGGGAGTCTGGGGCGACAACTGCAACATCATATATAATCCTCAAGCCAAATCAACTTAAGTCAAGTCGGATCAAGCAACAACAAAAAAAGAAGCTTTGACACGAAATAGCGAAGATTTGTTACTGGTGGCCATTTTTCCTCCCAAATGTTCGAGGCTATTACCAGAGTATGAACCATCCCAGCTTCACCTGGTTCTTAGACTGCAGAGGAAGCAGCATCTGAACGCCACATGAAAGGGAGAAAATGTGAATTGTCATCTAATATTCACTCAGTGCAACTCAGCTTTCATCAGAAGAAGCTGATTAGCACGTGTAATATTCCATTAGATATTGTCACCTCGATGCTGCTCCAGTCATATTTTCATCACTTTCTCCCTCGCCCTTTAATCAAATTATAGATGCTAATCATATTAGCAGCAGTGTTCATGCCAGCGCTGCTGCTCTTTGATTCTCTCAGACTTAATCTGCCTTTGCCCTTAATCTAGGATCTTTTTGAATCTCAGGAACAAGAATAGTCTCATGTTGAAAAGTGATTTTGGATGGTGGAGCACTGATAGGACATTTTCAGCTTCTTTTTGGAGTCTTGGAAATGATATTTTTTCTTCTTGGATAGGGTTTGTTTTCAGGTTTTGATAAGCCGTGGTAAGAATTTTAATCAAGCTTTTGCGTATATCTTCTTTTTTAATCACACGGGTCATATTGTTTTGAACTGGATTCAATTATTTCTCTTAGATAGATTGATCTTGTCTGACACAGTGGAATGAAACACCCCTGGCCAGACCAAATGAAACGCTGCATGTGATTGAAAATCGCTCGCTTCGTGTTGTGTGCGTTTTGCTAAAGCTGTAAGAGTAGAGTTTTGCTCCAAAATGAGACATCCACCTTTCGGGGACGGCTGAGTGACTGGCATACTCTTACAAAATGATAGTGGAACAAAATGAAAACAAATTAAGTGTTATGGTCCTCTAGAGTTTCTTCCGGTTATGACTTTTCTTCTGCTTTTGAATAGAAAAGTAAAGGTGGAAACTTTCTATAGAACCATTAATAACCACATACTTCTGTAACTTAGTATTTTATTATTTAAATACTAGTCGGTCATGAAATTAAATGCTTTCAACCAAATTTAAAAGTAATATAAAACAAAATTGGCCAATAAATATTTATTGAAATGGTCATAGATCTTTTTTTTTTTTTTTTTTTTTTGTACAGGTAAATGTGTACAGGTGTCAGTGTGACATTATCGATAATGTTCTGTTGTGTTTTGAAGGTTGTGGAGATCGCACCAGCTTTTCAACTGGACCCTAAACTGAGAAACCGACTCCACGCTGATGCCGTCTGCCTGGCCAAGCAGGTACACACACACACACACACACACACACACACACACACACACACACACACACACACACACACAGTCACGAAGCAGGTACGCATAAACACTCTTTACCTTCACCTCCCTGAGAGTCCAAACATCAATTATGGAATTCAAAGAGCATCGCTGATGAGTTTTACACCTCGCAGCTTCATCTTGCTCAAGTCATTATCTGTATTGTGTGTTTTCATACATTATTTGTTAATGACTTATTCATTGATTGGCCCCGAGTCCAAAACGTGCGTCTGTGTGCGCGCATGTACACGTGGGTTTCTGAGTGGCGTGTCCTTGTGCACGTGTATCTCCTGAGGTATTTGCGTCAGGGATGTTGCGTGCGTTGGCCGGCCTTGTGTGCGTGTGCATTTCTAAGGGTGTGTGTGTGTGTGTGTGTGTGTGTGTGTGTGTGTTTGGTGTCGAAGCCTCTGATGGCGTCTACTCGGGGAGTCTGTGTGTCGGTATCTGTCTCTTCATTTTTGTATCAGTCTGTCGTATAGAGACATTTCCCCAAGGCTCAGGTTAACTAGAATATTTCATTATGTTGGGAAATGGCTGCTGAATGAATGGGGAGGGAGAAAAAGATTTGAAGGCTTTAATTACAAAACCCCTACATAATCATTTTTTTTTTGATTGCTGAGCTTACAGAATTAATGGTCTTGCATTTAAATAATTTCCAGCGTCCGTGTGGCCGTGCCCTTATCTTAAGGCAGCTAGTTCATTCACTGGGCAAAATAATTGCTTCTTAAATGTCAAGGCAAGTTTTGGCAGGTTGAAGAGTTTTGGCCACTAGTTAAAAAAAAAAATGTTAAAAAAAATCTGGTGCTTGTGAGCAAAGTTGGGGAGCAACAGGTCTCTGAAATCAAGTGTTTTTTTCCAGCATGTGCACAAGGATGCACTAGAACCTCCCTTGTTTGGTCCCTTCTTGGATAACAAGCTTCCCACCTGTGACTCAAATGAAGCTGTGAAAATGAGCGTGCGGGCAGTAAATGCAGCCTTCAAAAAGGTTTCTTCAGGTAAATGTTTTCACCTTGTCGTATACAGTGACAAAAGGTGATGGCAATTTCTGTTCAGGTGAAAATTGCCAATTCCTCACCGTTTTTGAAATATCATTTGTGCTTCGTTTCACCTCATGAAAATGACAGTTGATATCACAGTCGTTTGGCTTTTGCGTCGCAGAAGAGCCGGTCCCGCTATGACTGCGCCGCTTTAAAGTCGAACCCTAATCTCTCAGCCAGAGGAGCGTTCAGGTAATGACCTTTTCTCAGGTAATGGCCCAGGTAAGGAATGGATGGCAGCAAGGAGGGAGGAGAAGAGTCGGAGAGAAGGATAGACACGGGGATGGTAATTTGCTAAAGATATGACCTTGATAATATTGATGGGGAGATGGTTATGTAAGAGACAGGGAGAGAAAGATGGAGGTGAGAGAGAGAGAGAGAGAGAGGGCGAGCGAGTAAGAGTCGTGTTGAGTTGTGACCTTGCTGTAGTAGTAGTAGTTTTATTCTACAGTAATGTAACCACAGTATCACCCAACTTGTCGGCCTAAAGTGTCTAACCTTGTCTACTCACTGGTGTGTGTGTGTGTGTGTGTGGATGTGGATGTCCTCTGTATATCGTCAGTTAGTGGGAGAGAGCGATTTCTCTTTTTAAATGACACTATATGGATGACTGGTGCCAACAAGGATTTGTCTCACACACACACACACACACACGTTTCTGTTACTGTACTTGTGAGGACCTTCACTGACTACATTCGTTCTCCAGCTCCTAACCGTAACCCATACCACTAGCACGGATGGAAGTAACTAGTTACATTTACTCATCACTGTAATTGAGTAGCTGTTTTGTGCACTTGAAGTCAGTGATTTTACTTGTACTTTGGTGTGTTTTGTATTGTACCTCAATACATTTTCAATTGTAAATCACTGTAGGCTCTCCATGAGCATTGCATCAGCTGAACTTGACTGGCCAAAATGTCCTCACTCTGAAGGTCTAAAACACAAACTCCAGTTCTTTTGAAATAATTGGAAATTGAAACGGCTTTCGGTCGATATACAACAGCACATGAGCAAACACTAAGAATAAAAAAAAAAAATCTTTTATGGTTTCAAAATTGAAAAGTGGTCATGGTTATTGTCACCATTCAGGACAATTCAAGTCAGTTTTATCGGAGGAAACGGATTCTCATTTGCAATGTAAGCCCACATGGTATAAATGAACCGACTGTCCATTGTGAAGTGATAAAACAGTCTGTTCTGCTTCCCTGGTCGTCTGTGAAAAGGCTGAAGAGAAGAGAGAGAAAAGAGCTGTCTGAGGATATCAGGAAGACTATTATCACCAAACACCACAGGGCTGTAAGTCATCTCTAGAGACCTTGGTGTTCCTGGTTCCACAGTTCACAGTGTTGTTAAGACGTCTGCTGCTCATGGAGTTGTTGAATCTCCTGGGGAAAAAAAAAGACAATTTCAATTTATTTCAGAAGATATTGTACATGTGTTATCTGTATAAAACGGGAAGATAGGAGTTCTTGTTTTTCTGTACTAACGAGGACCGACAAGATCACTTTTTGCTGGTCCTCACTTCTCGAAATCGGGGCTTCGGTTTACAATCCAGGTGTAGGTTAAAGGCCCCATATTATGGAAAACGGTTTATTCCTGGCGCTTATACATGTTCCACAGGAAATTACTTCCCTAAGCAGCTGAGAAAATTTGAAAACTGGAAGTCAACCTGTTTTTCTGTATTTTCCTTTTTCCCAAAATGGTGCCAAAGACAGGAGATGAGTAATGAGTAATGTAATGAGCACTGCTCTGATTGGCCGCGATTGAGGCCAGGATAGGATTTGTTTTGATATAGACTTCACAAACGTCTTGTAAAGACCCCCAGGAACAGTTTAAATTAGTACAATACCCCCCCTTTAAGGTTAGGCATGTAACGCTGAGGGTTATGGGGTAACAGAAGGGCCTCACAAGTATAATACTACAAACCGCCATGTAGAAGAACTCGAACACACTCATGCGAAGCGTCTAAACCCTGCAGTGTTTTCAGCTTTTCGCCAGGAGTCTCTCGCTTCCTGTCAATCTCTTCTTCTTTCCCCTCCCTCCTCTGTCTTTGCATCTCCCCGTCATGTATCGTGACTGCGTTTCTCTTTGTGTGTGTTTTTAAAACACACACACACACACACAGGCGGTCCACTCAAGTGGCCACTTTCCTATTCTTATGAGGACATTTGGACCTTGCAAACCAGTTCTAATGGCTCTTTTGGTCTTGCAGGTAAATGCACTCAACCACTTTAATGCGCCCAGGCTATTTTGCGGTGTCATTAGAGCCTTTTCATTTTAATCAGTCGCCCATTGTTGGAAAGTAATGGCATCGCGTTCCAGACATTAAACTGCTATTGTATCACACACACACACACGCTCTTTCTCCCACTCATGGTTAGACCCACACACTATGCTGACTTGTAATAGGGTCACTTGTCACATTGACTGGCACTGCAGTAAAATAGTTCAGTTTGAAACAATATGAAATACATAGACGATGTGAGTTTTCCTCATAGTCATTACTTGATTTGAAATACATTATTGATTAGTACAGAAGAAAAACGACCAATTTGACACAACTGTCCTGATACTTACAGTGGGGTCCACTACCAAGAACGCTTTAATTCAGAGTTAAAGCACTAGCAACAACAACAACACAGATGACCCTATTAATTTAATCAATATCTGGTATTAGTTGTTGAAAGACAACTAATACCTAACTAATAATAATAAAATAATAATAACTAATAGGAGCAAACGTGTTATGAACGTGTTATATATGAATGAAATATATGGTGTGACAGCAATTTGAGAAACCCTCACCAGACGGTTGTGAACAAGATATTCACATATATTTTTAATTATTTTTGTGTCAGTTAAATAATGGATTTTTGCATAAGAAGCATCAGTTGAGTAAAACAGTTACATTAGTTTTTGATAAATGATGAAAACAAACGCTTCTTGACTCTCACTGTACATCCACACACACATCTTCCATTCTTGGTGGCACACACACATACCATCTCACTTTGACACACACACACACACACCCCTGCCATTTCTCTGCTCTTATCTGGTCTCGGTGGTGGCTAGTGCTCTATCCTCCATCTTGCCGCTCCTGCTGTATCTCACATCTTCCATTATCGGCAGCCTCCATCTGAGGCTTTCAAGTTAAACAGCGCTGTCTTTGAAATCACTGCGGGCCGCGGCGTTTCCTGACAGAACGTCCTCGAGAGCAAAGTTGCCTGGCAACAGCGGCGGTTCCAGGAAGTTACCTCAGCTCTCTGCAAACACAGGTTGGAGCCCACAGTGGAAATCAAGCCGGGACTGACAGAACGGATTGTTTCCTGTCCAAGTCGCCTGCCACGTCCGTTTCATCAGCTGATCAGAAGGCTGTTTGTGTTGTTGTTGTTGTTTTTGTTCTGGTTTAGAAACCGTCTCTCTGCTTCCTGTTTGTCTGTGTCTTGTCTTTTCTCCGCTGAAGTCAGGGGGGGTAGCTACACGGGTCCAATTAACCACAGGCCACGCTTCGAACTGATGTCTGACGGTTTATTTTCTTGCTCTCTCATGAGACGCCATGAAAACTATAAAGAAGTAGACATAACAAAGCTAAACACGTGCGTCTGACAGGAATGTCATTCAAATACAATTGCTCGTCTAAAGATACACGACAACAAACATAGAAAACAAAGAATGGAAAGGAAATGACCGTGTGCGCCTCTGGACTCATGTAGAATCAATATCTTTTGCTCAAAAACGGACTTCTTGCTTCTTTGACCCAAAATGACCCATAATGCATTAGGAGCAATAACTCTGATCTAGAAGAACTCTGAACTCTAATCATGTGACCCATATTTTTTAACCAATATTATTATTATCATGTTTTAACAGCCTCAAATAACTCAAATAACTCAACTCAAATAATCATGCATTTATTTAACAGAACATGAAATAAAATCACAAAAAAAAGTGCCCCCGCTACACAGGGGGAGGACTATGGGTGCTCTGCTTCCATTCATCCACCACGCACGATATCTCCGACACCCCTGATTGGATTTTGATGAAACTTTGTGATGACACTGATTGGTCGAAGGGGAGTGTCGCGTTGCTCAGTCATTCGTCGTGTGTCACGTGTGCCGTCTCGGACACCGCGGATCCGATTCCGACGAAACCTGAGTCTCACTTCACTTCACTCCAGCATTTACAAAATGACAACGATCGGCTCAAGGGGCCGCTAGAATTAAAAGTGGAAACGAGGTGACGCATTTCTTACCGGCTGACTGTGAGGGGGGTTGCGTCATTTGCGGGGGACAACGTCATTCTTCTTCATCCTTTTTTATTTTTTTTAAACGGTTTACTAACCATTCAATTTTCCTCTCCCTCTGGTTTCAATCCCCCCCAATTTTCCAACTGCCTTGTGTATTCCTCTATATTTTTCAATTTGGTGTTTTCATTCACTGCTCGATCACCCCCCCAACCCCCCTTTGTGTTTTCTGTCTCTGGCTCTTTCAACATCGGTAACTCAAACATCAGTAACCTCAAAATGCCAGGATTTTTCAGGATTTTTTTTTTTTTTTCAGGTTTGATTTGATTGAGGTTTGACATTAGAAATTACCACACAGTAATTAGTCAGATCACAAACTACCCACAATGCCGTGGTGAAGTGAACCTGCTGCTGCACACTGTAATAGAGCTCAACAGTGAGGTTCAGGAAGTGAAAATCCCATTCAATATTCCTCATAGGGGTTTTGATTATTAGCCATAATGTCGTAACCATCCAATGTAGCCTCACCACAAGCTAGTAGGTTGTGAAACGGTAGTGTATGCTCCTGTAGAAGCCACAAGTCCGTATGATATCAACCTTGTTTTGAGAAAAACATGGAGAAGTACTACACTACCCACAATCCTAAAGTGTAACAGCGACGTCTCTGATTGGTGGAGCTCGCTGTTACCATGGAAATGTTCACCGCACCCGCCAACGTCTTGTCAGCTAACGTTAACGTTAGCTACTAACGGTACCTAGCTAGCTGCTTTTCACTGTACCATGTCGATGACAACACTTTACACTATACTATATGAAACACTATATATACGCTCACAAAACAACAACAATATCAACACTAGACTATTGACAAATGTTAAATTCAAGAAGAAGCGCGCTAAACTATCGTTAGTTTGGACGTTTTTGGAAAAGTATCATTCGCAATGGTTTATTTATGTTTTATGGTCATGATTCATCGTCTAGCTGGTTGGCTTGGTGCCTTAAAACTCTTTTATAGAAGTATTTTCTGAAATGTCTCTATAGACACGAGGCTGGGCTTGCTTTAGTCTCATCATGGTTTGAGTGTGTTTGGGTTGATAAGATACAATCATCGTTATACAGAGCAATTAGCACGGCTGCTGCTTACTGTTGCCACTATCTGGACACGGTAACAGTCCAGCCCCTGCCTTGCTTATCAGCTTATAGAGCCACAGATGGCATTATAGCCCTCATCCACATGGGGCTTTTCATGCCTTTTTTTCCGAGTCAGCTGCTTTGTGTATTGTGCCATGCTGTCTCACCTACACAGCTTGTTTTTTTTTTTAATCTGTATTTCAAAGCTGCCTTTATGTTGCAGCTTGGCAGCAAGTCTCTGCCTCTCTTTTTGCCTCTATATCATTATGATCGAGATCTGGCGAGGACGACCCCGTGAAGTAGTGTATATAGCCAGTGGGAAATGTGGAGCTGCTATCCATCAAACACCAAAAGCTTGTTGAAAAAGATGTTTTTATTTGCGATGGCTTCCTGGTATGTTTTGGCACGCGCCGGTGTTGTGGTGTTAGCGCGTCGGTAATCCATCACAGTGGCGCTTTGCTTGTTAATATTGACAGTTTGAACACACTGTAAATCTCCCTGGTTTAGAGCAGCAGCATCAGTGTTGTCTTTGTGTCAGCGTGTAGGAAAGCAGCACTTAGCCGTCCATCGATGGGTTATTTGGTAAATAATACCAACGCTATCTAATGAGCTCAACGTTTATCCCACCGTGTGTTTTTGTGGGTGGCTTTCGTGTTAACAAGGCCCGTGTGTTTTTTATTTATTAGTGTAACCTCAAGACGGGGAAGGTGGAGAGACCTTGTCAGATACTGTAAAGTGCTGGAGTTGGAAATTAAAATCGGGTCCCTGTGTGGGTGTGAAGTGTTGATAATTGAGAGTCTGCATGGCTTTTACGTACCGCGTGACGCAGTCTCTCCCACTCGGTTTGTTTTTTTTAGTATTTATTTTTTTTACGGTGGCAGGGAGGGAGGAGAACTTTTTTTTTTTTTTTTACGCCAGAAATTAGAAGGAAACGTTGAAGCCGGGCCAGGAAACAACTACTTCCCTCCCCCCTCCTCCCCCTGTTTGCGCTCTCGTGGAGCGAGGGAAGTGGCACAGGGCAGAAAAATCTAATTTGCTGCTGTGTGTTTTTAAGAGACGGAGCAGGAGAAAGGATCGTCGTTCCTCAGATGTGCGCTTGTGTTTTTAAGGAGGATTTAAGGGAAAGCGTCGTTTGTGTTAAAATGTGTTCGAGACTCGCTACTAAATCTAATTTGTTTCTCGCGTTGAGGGTGTGTTGAGTATTTTGCGTGTGTGTGTGTGTGACTGCTTGTTCTCCCGCTATCCCCGGAGAAAACTGCCAATCAAAAGGCCCAAATATGTCTGCAGCTCATCACCAGGCTCAACAAAACAATGGTGTGTATTTCTGTGTACCGGTGGGATTGCACAGCTGTGTGTGTGTGTGTGTGTGTGCGTGCGTGTGTGCGTGTGCATGTACGTGCACTGTGCAGTCTCACCCACGCAGTTTGTTTTTTTTAGGTCACGACTTCTCAGGCGACTATTAGTACTACCATAAATAACTTGAACAGAAAGCAGCACCCCTTTTAGTACAGATGTGAAGTTGGTTAGTTGGTTAGTTGGTTGGTTAGTTAGTTAGTTAGTTGGTTAGTTAGTTGGTTAGTTAGTTAGTTGGTTAGTTAGCTGTACAGCAGTTTCCCATGGAAGTTCGAAGAGGGAGTTTGATTTGCAGTGTGTGTTACATATACTTTAAGAGGAGGAAGAAATCAATTTTGTACCTCCTTTTTTAGTTTTATGTTTGCAGGGTGTGTGTGTGTGTGTGTGTGTGTGTGTGTGTGTGTGTGTGTGTATATCTATATCTGTCTGTCTCTCTTGAATGTTGTTTCTTTCCAGAGCAGTTACTCTCTGTAGTGTGAATATGTCTCCAGCTTGACAGCACCCTCAACTAAATAATACCACCTATCGTCTGTGTGTGTGTGTGTGTCCATGGCAAATTGTGTGCGTGCATGAGTGGCATCAAACATGGAGTGTGTGTGTGTGTGTCTCGGCCACCGTGGCGTGTGGTGTTACTGGCCTTTCACTCATATGTCCGTCGGATTTTAAGCTGTGTGTGTGCGTGCACGTGTGTATGCGTGCGCGTCCGTCAATCCGCCAGGGTGTTAAATGTGGAATTAGTTCTGCTGTCAATCACCATGGCGACGGTGAGCGAGGAGATGACACGCTCTCCCTGACGAGTTGTGTCCCTGTAAGACAGACAGACGGAGACGCGCGCACACACACACACACACACACACACACACACACACTCTCTTTCACTGGGGGGCTCAGAAATTCAGATTGACATTTTGTTCCCGGAGGAGGTCAGTGTACTGTAAACATTATTACTACTTCCAGGCCCCAAAACACCATGTGTGTGTGTGTGTGTGTGTGTGTGTGTGTGTGTGTGTGTGTGTGTGTGTGTGTGTGTTGTCCCATTTCTGACTTCAAAACCACCAGCACTTGGTGCCCTGAAAGCATATTTTAATATTCCATCAGGAAAACCAGCATTTGGAAGTGTGGTAGGTTAAAAATGTTCAATTGATTTTTGCTGTGTGTGTGTGTGTGCGTGCACGTGCGTGTGAGAGCTTGTTTGCGCTTTAGCACAGTTTTCTTCTTCTAAATTGTTTATTTTTTCTTTTCTATCATTTACTTGTTTGTGTCCTGCCTGTCTTGTTGTTTTTCTCTTTGTCTCCTGTCTTCTTCTTCTCTGGTCTCTCTATCTGTTCTCTCTCTCTCTCTCTCTCTTTCTTCTCTCTGTTTTTCTTCTCTGTGCTATTTCCCTCTCTTCTCTTTAATCTTCAATGCCCTTTCAGCGTCTAAATCCAAACACTCTCTGTTTGCTCGTCTTCCTCTCCTCCCTTTCCTACTCCCCCTCTCTCCATTCCTTTCCCCCGCACTTTTCTTCTAGTTTTAATTGAGATATTTCATTGCTGTCACAGAAAGGAAAACAATGTCGGTATACTCGGGTCAACTGAGGTAGTGTTACAGACGAGTATAAATCTCTATCACCACGGTGACTCAACCTCTAGTCGGATCATGAACGCTTATACATTTGCTGTTCAGGTCAACATCCTGTGGCGCACAGGAAGTGATGCGTCCCGTGTTTCCGGTTTGTTTGGGCTAAATAGAACTTGGGTAGTTGGCATGAGCAGCGATAGCCAAGAAAACCCAAGGAGAAAGTGCTGGACACACTGTTTGTCCTCCATCTCTCCTCATTCTTCTTCCTTTTCTTTTACCTTCCATTCCCTTCATTCTGCTCACAATCTGTGTGTGTGTGTGTGTGTGTGTGTGTGTGTGTGTGTGTGTGTGTGTGTGTGTGTGTGTGTGTGTGTGTGTGTGTGTGTGTGTGTGTGTGTGTGTGTGTGTGTGTGTGTGTGTGTGTGTGTGTGTGTGTGTGTGTGTGTGTGTGTGTGTGTGTGTGTGTGTGTGTGTGTGTGTGTGTGTGCTTATGAGAAAGTTTGCAAACCTTTTAGAATCACCTGGATTCACCTGCACCTTAATAATACAATCTGAATAAACAAATATCACACAAACATTTGTACTTTTTTTTTTCATGGCTTAATTGAAGAGATTGTTTGAGCCTTCACAGTCGAGGGTGGAAAAGGAATATGAATCTCGGATAGTGCTAATATAATAGGATGCTTCCTGCTCTATTTAAAAAAATAATAATAAAAAATAAATGTTACCAACAGAGTCTGGCCTTCACAACGGAGATCTGTTGAAGGGAAATGTGCGCCGATCACAATAGAGGACCTCAAAAAAAAGAGTTGTTTGGGCGACAAAAGCACCTCCATCAGTCGGCAGTCAGGCAGATTCACAAATTCAGTCCAGGTGCTACTCTCCCTACGAATAAGGTCCTGCAAAAAAAACGGCACAATGCTCGAATTTTTTCCGAAGGATGCCATGAAAGGAAACCACTGCTCTCCACGAAATAAAAAAAATAAAAAAACCTTGATGCCTGTCACAAGTTTACCCACAACCACAAAGCTGCTGGAACAATGTTCTGTGGACAGACGAGACACAATGTTCTTCACTTTCTGGCAAAAGGGCCCAAAGCTACGTTTGCTGCATACCAACCCTGGAGCGTGGTGGAGGGAGCATCCTGCCGCCTCGAGGGCCCGGACGGCTTCACCCACCGAGGGAACGACCGACTCCCAAATCGCATCGCGAAATTCTCCGGGAGAATGTCGCAAAAGCAAATCTGACCTTAATCCTATTGAAATGTTGCGGCGTGACCTCGAGTGAGCCAGTCATGCAAAGACATCCCAAAAATATCTACAAAATAAAAGCGTTGACTTGTGCAGCTCTGACCAGCAGCGACAGGAAACATTTGGTTTGAAGGTTATTGCTGCTCAAGGAGGTTTAGCGTCTCAGGCGTCACATGCCTGGACTGTGAAACAGGGTCTTCAATAAAAACATGAAAAAGTACAATTGTTTGTGTGTTATTTCTTTCTTCAGATTGTTCTTTATATATTATTATGACTGATCAGATCATATTTTGAGAGAAACGAATGTGGGAATTGAGGTTTTGGTCATTGTGTGTGTTCAGTGTGCTGCAGAGGACTGTCTGTTTCATCGACCAAGAGGAGATTGATTCAGGTGTGTGTGTGTGTGTGTGCGCGTGTGCGTGCGTGCGTGCGTGCGTGCGTGCGTGCGTGTTAGTTATTGGGTGCATACAGTAGTCCAGGAGTCTGGCATGTCACGGTGACATTGGGTTCGACTTGTGTGTGGATAGATGCTATTTTGAGCGTCTCTATGCTTTGTGGCCTGGTACATACGAGTACATACAAAGTGTGCGTGTGCATTTGACTGATGCTGTGTCTATGCAAGCACATGTTTCTGTTCTATATTTGTATCTATATTTTGTGTGTGTGTGTGTGTGTGGAGTTAAGACGAGGATAAGGCTTTTTGGAAATACAATCTCTGACTGGCCACTCAGCGATCTGAGACAGATTATCTATAAGGAAGAGAGAGAGAGGGATGGAGGGAGGGAGGGAGGGAGGGAGGGAGGCTTGAGGGTGAGCGAGAGACGGACAGGAAAGAAAAGAGCAAAGAGGGGGAAATGGACGGCGGGAGGAGAATGAAGGGAGAGAAACCCGCCATGGAGGAACGGAAGACCAAATTGAAAAAAGACACAAGGCAGTCGGAGGACGAGGGAGATTGAAGCGAGAGGAAGAGAGAGGGGGGGGGGGGGGAGAGAAAAGAGGAGTAGGTATCGATTCCTGCCGCCAGCTGAGGGGGAAACTCTAGCCAACTATGCTCTCTGAAATTAGAGGCGAGGGAGAGGTGGACGGAGAGGGGGATGGACAAGTAGACAGGGGAGAAAATGGTGGAGGGGGAGGCAGAGGGGGGAGACGGGGGGGGAGGGTAGTAAGGAAAAGAGTAATAACTACACCAAAGAAGACTGGAAAACACTTGTTCTACATTTGACTGGTCCTGGATCTTCAAACGAACCAGCTCCTTCACCAGTCTGTCATTTTCCTCATCACTCTTAACTCTTTGATTTCAAAATAAGAGTTCCAATGCGATGATAAAAACACAAACTCACACAGAGAGAGGAGCAGGTATTATTTTATGCAGGTGAGATGGAAACACACACAAGAGGATCATTAAAAAACATCTAGCCTCAAGACAAAAACAACAACAACAAAAAATAAATAAACACAACTGGATTGGATAACAAAGTCTAAATGACCCATAAGACGACATGGGGAATAGAAATGGAAAATGTCTCACGTGGCCCTTTATTGAGTTAGCGAGGATGCTTTTGATACCAAGGTGTTCGTGATGGGTTGGGAAAGACTTGCTTCCTTTGAAGCATCATGCAACACAAGTAGGGATCAAGTGATGGAACTAAAAAAAACATGAGGAAGGGCTGAGGAAGAGGAGATAGCGGTAGAAATCCTCCATCTTTCATCCATCATAACAGCTTTGTTGAATACTCTGATTGGCCAGTGAACACATTCTGACTCTTATTTCTGAATCACTTTCTTTCTTTTCTTTTTGTCTCGAACAATAAAACAGTAAAAGATAAAACACCAAACATAAAAAAATAAATCAAACGATCTCCATCAGAAACAAAACAATGGATGTGTTGGAGAAGGAGCAGGAAGAAGCACAATGCTTCATCATGTCCCGCCCCTTCATCAACAGTGTCATATTCAATTAAAAACATATCTTATAAATCAATTACAGACTGCTGTTGCACATATCATCATATCATGCTGCAGTCAAGACGTCTGGCGGTAAGTCTTTTTTTACTTTTACTTGAGCTTGTAATATGATCTGCTTCCTGTCAGGGTTTGTGATCAGGGGCTTATTTGGCAATAACGACCAGCTCGCTGTACATCCCTCACTCAGCACCCTGATCCACCCTGAGCTCGTACAGTAGATCTAAATGGATCCGCCGTAACGCTCAGGCTCTCGTTCTGCTCAACCCCCTTGCGCCTTCCGAAGACCAAAAAGGACAACAAAGTTTGAATTCGCCAAACAATTTGTCTCGCGGGGCGTCGCGGTAATTCACCGATGATTTCACCGGCGGTGAAAAGTGAAACCTGCACGATGGAGAGACACGGAAGGAAGTTAGAATTTGCCAGTGGGGAAATTAAACTGGAAAGACAGGAAAGGTTTTGACCGAACAGAGATTAAGTGGACTCACACACACACACACACACACACACTCGCACACACACACTCCTGACACAAAGCATGAGCGTTGAGTGAAGTAAAGTATGCCGACTACATTAGTCATTTCGGGTTCAGCCACGGATGCGGAATGAAATTGAAAATCGCTTCCGTTGCAATGAAGGGAACGAATGGAAGAATGGGGGGGGGGGAGAGAGAAGGGAGAGAGAGGGGAGAGAGAGGGGGAGAGAGGGGGAGACGCCCCGCCTGTCTCTCCACCCTCACCCACCTTTTCACTTTTTAATAAGAAAGCAAGCGTTGTCGCCGGCATCAGCTCTTCTCCCTATTTACTTCCTGATTATTCCACCGGGCTTCAGCTCACTTCTTCACTCTCTTTGTCTCTCTCTCTCTCTCTCCCCCTTTTTCCTCTTTCTGGCGTTTTCCCCCACTGGTCCTCTGCTCTCTCCCATCCATTTCTCCATGTCTCCCCGTCTCCCTTGCCTCTTAAATCTTGTCACCCTTTCACCGGCCTCTCTCCCTCCTCTCCCATTAATACTCTCTCTCTCTCTCCTCGTATGAAACACTCCCATCCACTAGCTCACTCATTCACTCACTTTCCTCACCCAAGTCATTTTGGGAAAGGCCTGCAGTTACACCCACCCACATCCATACCCCGGATACTCAAACATCCACCCCCTGCCCCTATTCCCCCTCTTTTCTCTCTGTTTCTCTGCTTACTTTCTCTCTCTCTCTCTCTCTGTGATTAAATTGTTTTCCAGCCGCAGTTTCGCTGCATTTGCTTTGAATTACAAATGATGCCAAATGTGTATAAGCAATTAACACAGCGGAGTACGCCTGCGAGTGTGTTTACGCTTGGTGTCGGCGAGGTTTGTTTGTTAGGCGTGCTTTACATATACTAAAATGTTTGTGTGTGTGTGTGTGTGTGTGTGTGTGTGTGGGAATGAAATGCCTGCGTGCTCAGTTAGTTACCCTCGTGGCATTTCTGGCTGCGTTTTCATTGGTTGAGCAAAAACCCCACCACACGTCAAAACGACCAGGGTAGCTGAGGTTGATGGTACACCTTTTTAATGTGCTTGATTATCTGGAAGTGGCTGATTGTAATATTATTGTGTTATTTTGACCTTAAATTGGCCCACGACCCACAGTGGTAACAGTCTAACCAACATAGCTAATGCTAGTTCCTCATTCCCACCCTTTTCATAATGTGCATCGATTCCCCCTCTCTCTCTCTCTCTCTCACGCTCCCAGATATTTCCAATCAATCATAAACATTTGCCCGAAAATTCCTTCCTGTCAACCTGGCCTTGCTCGACGAATGAAAACGCGTTGTGGGCGGGGCTCGACAACCCCGGCCCAATCCAGAGTGTCGTGCCTCTGCATCGACGGGCTTCTCTGCAAGACACACACCGACTGATGCAAACATGGACATCAATATATACATGTCTGTGCACCTGCAAGCATGCACGTGTAGGATGCAAGTTACAGTACTTTGTGTGCATCACTGCAAATTTATGCATACACACCGTGCATGATTAGGCACACACACACACAATCACCCTGCGTATATATCTATCTCTATTTTTCTCCCGTTGTCTCAGCGTCTCCCTCTCTCTTCCAGTTCCCTTCCTCAGTTCTCGCTCCCCCGGGCTGTGTCAAATGCTGCAGTGTGGGTGTCGCACAGACTACAGCCAAATCTGAGTCTGACACACACACACACACACACACACACACACACACACACACACACACACACACACACACACACACACACACACACACACACACACATGCACACAGGCGGCAGTATGCAGGCACACGAACACGTCTTATGAAGTAGAAAACCCATTTCTGCCCTGACTACCTTTTGGAAAGTGAGAGGGGGGGGGGGGGTGAGTGAGTGAGAGAGAGAGAGGGAGGGAGGCGGGGGGGGGAGAGGAGGGAGGGAGGGGGGGGCCATCAGAAAGGAGGTAGACATGAAAGACTGAGAAAGCAGTAGAAGAGGAGGAGGAGGAGGAGAGAAAAATAGCATTTGGCCTGATTTTTAGTTCTAAGTTACTAAGCATCTATTGCATATCCACTGGGAATAGATTCAAGTGTGTGTGTGCTTATGATTCTGTGGGTACACCTCTGTTATTTGTGTGTGTGTGTGTGCATGCCGGCGTCCATTTGTGTGCACGGTCGTCTTTGATCATTAGGCAGCTGTACTCGCTCCTTCTCATCATTTCATAGACAACAAGCTCATTATGCTTCCATTAGCTGCTGACAGCAGAGTAGGGGGTGGCGGAGGGCAGGAAGAAAGACGGAGGGGGGGATGAGAGAGCGAGGAAAGGGGAGAGAGAGAGAGGAAAGGAGAGAGAGAGAGTGAGTGAGTAAGTGGATGTTGGGTTTCCTCCAAAAAGAAGGAATAATGTCCTATTTTGAGAAAACGTTGGAAAAAGAAGAAAGGGGGTGAAGGGGTTGAAGAGAGAGAGAGATGAAGAGAGAGGGAGATGAGAGAAGGGGGAGATGGAGAGAGAGAGGTAGAGAGAGAAGGGGGAGATGGAGAGAAAGAGGTAGAGAGAGAAGGGGGAGATGGAGAGAAAGGTAGAGAGAGAAGGGGGAGATGGAGAGAAAGGTAGAGAGAGAGAAGGGGGAGATGAAGAGAGAGAGAGGGGAGATGAGAGAGAGAGAGAGAGGGAGGAGGGGGAGATGAAGAGAGGGATCGGGGGGTCTTAAAGATGTAACTGGGTGTAAGTCGGATGTGGAAAGAGGGATTTAAGAAGAACGGGTGCTGTCAGACGGAGGGGTAGAGGAAGGTGTCAGAATAAGAGCGTCTTGACCTTTTGGCCTCCGCCGCCCCATTTTTAATTCCCCGCTCGTCACTCGATATAAAGTTTCAACGTTTCAGCAAGTCTGGTCCGTTTCATCAGCTCAACAGAATATGCAGTCGGCAGGCAGGGCTGGGAAAGGTTACTTTCAAAATGTAATTCACCACCGATGACCTCACGGAAATTGTAATAGGAACTGTCCTCAAACGAAGTATTAATAATAATAACTGTAATCATTTGTACAGCGGTTTTCAAAATAAATGTCACAAAGTGTGTTAAAGTGTAAAAGGTAAAGAGTCAAAAAAGTAGTCAAAAAAAGTAGTAAAAATTTGAAAGGATGAAATAAAAGGCCTGTTCATAGAAGTAAGAACATTAAAGTGATGTTGCTAGCCTCAGCTCTTCGGGGAGGTAGGTTGCAAAGCTCCGGTGCTCTGGCGGAAAAAAAAGCCCGCTCACCTTTCCGCCTGCAGCGTTGACCGGACAGACCGGACCGTCTTCCCTGAGGATCCCAGGCTGCGCTCCGGCTCCGGAGTAATTTAAAAGGGCTGGTGTGCGCCATGCTGTGCCTTTTTTTTTTAGAAGTTAGTGGTAGAATCTGAAAGTCAATTCTAAAACGGACTGTGAAGCTAAAACAGGGCGTAATATGATCCCGACCCTTAGATCTGCAGATGGCAGCATAATCTGGTTACAGGCCGTCATTTAATAATAATGATAATAATAATGATGATGATGATAATGATGATAATAATCTTTATTTGTATAGCACCTTTCATACAGAATGTAGCTCAAAGTGCTTTAACAAATTGGCACAGCACAATTAAAAATAGAAAATAAAAACAAAATAAAACAATGAATAACAATAAATATAATAATAATAATAATAATAATAATAATAATGATGATGATGATGATAATGCAAATAATAATAATAAACTTTATTTCTATAGCACCTTTCATACAGAATGTAGCTCAAAGTGCTTTAACAAATTGGCACAATTAAAAATAAAAATTAAAAATAGAAAAGAAAAAGAAAATAAAACAATGAATAACAATAAAAATAATAATAAAAAGATAAACCACACAGTGCAAGGGGTGTAAAAGGAGAAGATTGTGTAAGTAAGAGAATAAAATAATTTAAAGAAAAATAAAATAAGAATAAAAAGTGGATAAAAATAATAAATTAAAAATAAAAAGTAATAAAAAGTGTTGCTAATTATAAGCTATATTAAAAAGGTATGTTTTCAGTTGCCGTTTAAAAATGTCTGCTGAGCCTGCCTCTAATACTTTTTGGTAGGGAGCTCCATAATTTATTAATTAATTTTAACATAATTTTGAATTGACAGCATCTTGACGTTAAAATTGATTGTCTCAATACCTAATGCAACACATCTTATCAAAAGTGTCTCATCTGTTCAGTGTGTTTATTCAGAGGGCCTGCAGCGGAACAGACATGCTACTTTTTGTAATCAGATTACTGCAATACGGTTATACGTAACACTGCACCACGGGAACAATGCTCATACGCAGTAGTACTACCACGGGAGCAAACTGGGAAGAGAAGTCGATTGGGGGGGATGGGGTGTGGAGAGAAATTTATTGAGACGAGTGGAGAGGGATGAGAGAAGGCTTGTACAGTAATGGGGTAGAGAAACAGACAGAGGCATATAAAACGTTATGGGCTTGTGTATATTGCTGGAGTCAGAGGGATGAGAACGAGGGATGTGGAGGGAGTTGATAGACATTTTGAATCAGTAACCTGGGAAGAATAAGTAAAAGTGGTCCGTTTTTACTCGTCTCTTGCATTTCTTTATCACTGGGTTACCTGCAATTTATGGTGTTTTATCAGTATTGGCCCACACACCCTTTTTGAATTTACGTTGTTTCAGATTAGAGCGTCCGCTAAATGCTTCAAATGAAACCTAAAAGCAAGATTGACCTTGTTTGTCCTTTTTGTAGATCTTTTTTTTTTTTTTTTTTGCACCCCAACAACATCCTGGAACTGAGGAAAAACTAGGCGATTGTCTGAAAACAAAACATTTGTACACATGGAAGACAATGTCAGCTGCCGGTGACATTTTAGGAAAAGGCCATATGAGATATCTACAGGACTCTACAGGTCTTGAATGAAAAGAGATGGACAGATGGGGTGGGGGGGGAGTAAGGATGGAGAGGTGAATAGGGCTGGTGCCTTGGAGGGAAAGAAAGTCTAGTGTAAATAAAACAAGATGTGGTGTAGACGGAAAACACACACAGAGTACCAGTTTGTTTTGCGGTGTCATAAACCGTGACAGTCTGTGTTGCCATGCTGACAGCAATCCTGCCCACAGGAACTTGTGCTGAACCGGTGGGGCTTTTATTTTGGGACGTGTCTTCCCTTTGCGTCTGCACTCCTTCAGTACATCTAAGGCTACAATTAGGCTACACTTGGCATTTGATGTGTGTTTTTTTCCCCCCACACTTGGCCTATAAATGCCGTCTGTGTCTGTATTTATTTGAATCTGTGTCTGCATTACTTTCCCCATTCTTCCTCTCCACTCCTCCTCAATTGCTTGTATGTGCATAGTGGATGCAATCTGAGGCTGAAAAATGATTAATATTGGCAGCGTTGCATCCAGATCAGTCACTTTAAAGCGCTTTCGGTGTGATTGGATGATAAAAACGGTATTGCAATTGCAAGACTTCAGCCCGAGCCTGCTGTGGAATATCTGATTGGTTTTGTATTGTTTGACGCAAAAGAAATGGATCTGATAGAGAGGACACAGCCTTGTGTGTTGAGAGTCTCTTCAGTGCATCTACAAAACATAACGGCGCCGATGCTTATTTCCATGACCCTTTTTATCAAGTAGGCCGTAGCATCCATCTTTAAAAGCGGCTATTTTGGTTCAGATAACCTCTTTGGTCCACGAGCTGCTGTGTGGTCTGCCGGTTTCACCTCTGAGTGCACTCTTGAGTTGTACTGTCGACCACAGCAAACTACATCTAATATATACCGTATACATACTGGACCTACAGAAGTGAGGCGACTACCGATCATCTCATTGGACAAAAACCTTGATTTCTGTGCAGCAAAACGTTCCCTCGGCACGATGAGCGATGGCGACTCATCACTCCCTCCATCTACAATGGAGTGATGCATGAGTGTGAGGGCAACACCTGTCCCTCTTTGAAGCACATTAGCATCTAAAGGTGTGTGTGTGTGTGTGTGTGTGTGTGTGTGTGTGTGTGATGGGGGAAAGACGAGGTACCATCCCTGTGGTCTCATCCCTCTCTCTCATCACACATTTCAGTCAGCTGTTCTAATCCCTGTCTGGCTCCCGACTTGTTGGCTGTACGGTAAATCTATAGGTGCTTTGATTTTTGCTTGTGTGCTCTCTCTCTCTCTTTCTCTCTCTCTCTCTTTCTCTCTTTCTCTCGCTGTCTTTCCATCTCTGAACTTTGTCTCCCTCTTCCTCCTGTGCCCTGCCCAGCCATCTGCTCCCATCCACCAACTACTCCCTCCATCGTCGGGCGATGCTCGGACACCTCCCCTCATCCCCTCCGTCCTCCTTTTTCCCCCCCTCCTCCCCTCTACCCCTTCCATCCCCTCCCCTCTTGCACCATCTGTCCATCTTTGACCTCCCAGTCCCTTGTCACTCGTTACTTTTCATTTCCGCTCTCTCTCTCTCTCTCTCTCTCTCTCTCTATCAAATTTCCTTGAATTCTTTGGAGTTGAAAAGACTTGTATTATGATGGCTGGACGACCGTGAAGAAGAGAGTGTGATCAAAGTGGAACGAAGGACAAGTGCCACAGACCGAGAGATGGTCACATGAAACTTTTTGTTTTTACTTTGAGCAATATAGAGGAAAAGAGAAAACATGAAGGGAGAAAAGCAAAGGGAATGTACAAAACCTTGGTTGACCCTCAATATGCTTTAGAAACTTGAAAAATCTGCAATAAAATCTGCAAAAAAATCTGACGAGATCTTCCCAGTACTACATCCGTCAGTACAGGAGGAACTTTTTATCACTTCCAGTCAATTATGAAGTTGATTGCTGGTCAAAAACGGGGAAATTAATTAAAGCCAACTCCTTCCCACAGTTTAAGTTCAAATGATACCAAACTTGCTATTCAGTATCTCCAGAGCCTCACCAATAAATGATCTGCAGTGAGTGAAAAAGTAAATCTTAGTTTGAAAAAATTACACTATATAAAGAATGGCAATTATCTTAATTTTGGTGATTATTTTGAATTTTGCTCTCCACAAAGAGGGATAGTCTTAATTTGTAAACGTTTTAAAACCTTCACCCTCTTCCTCCCCCATCCCCTCCCCCCCCCTGCTCAGCGGGTGCAGTGAATTCATGACTTTCCACTGGCACCGAAGGTCGTGAGATTGAATCCGGGGTGGCGCTGGAGAAACGTGACCCAATCTCTCGCGCACCAATGCTGGCTGTGATCGGGGCAACATATGTGCCTTCTGGTAGTCCTAGGTGTTGATTATTTATTGATTAAGGCACAGTCGGTGTGACTCGGATGACTTCGGTGCCTGGAGTTGGAGCTTGGTAACTTGTAACTATCTTTTTTTATTCTTCTACCATTTTTCACGTTTTCATTTCATCTTCTTACAGCATAGCGGCTCCTGACTACTTGCTGTCACGGTTATTCGGGTTATTATTCTGTCACACCTGCCATTCAGGTCTATGTGAGCCTGTGAATCCATCTGTGTGGGATAAGGGTCACGCTATTCTTAAGATACATCCATTTTCCTGTTGATTGGTACAAAAGTAAAAATAAAAAATAGCATCCCGGCCAATTTGTGCTTTTTTCGTCCTTGAGCAGAAGAAAAATGAACCACGCAGGGATAAGATAAGATAATATAAACTTTATTGATCCCGCCGTGGGGAAATTCACGTGTTATGGCAGCTCACAACAATAGAAAACAGAATAGAATAGACAATATAGTGCAAAAAACAAGTGTGCAAACAATAGAGTGCCATAAGAAAAAGCAAAAAATAAACAAGGAGTATTAAAAAATTAAATATTAAAAGACTGTATGCAGCTTAAATAACAAAAAGTGTATTATGGGAGAGACTGTAGGCCTATAATATATTGCTATTGATGGAGAGGTGACTACATGAAGGGGTACATGGCTGGAGGTATTCTGGTCAAGCTGCTTCACATTACAACTGGGATGAATGTGAAGGTGTGTGTGTGTGTGTGCGTACGGGATGGTGTGTGTGTGGGCGTGCTCGCGTCCGCTCGTCTTCATTATGAGCAGAATTACGCGTGGCCTTAGGCAGGCATGTGGGATGTGTGTATAGCTGTGTGTGTGTGTGTGTGTGTGTGTGTGTGTGTGTGTGTGTGTGTGTGTGTGTGTTTGTAGTTGGGTACATTGCGTGTATTTTGTGTGCGGGTGGGTGAGCACCGCTGCTTTGGCAGGTCCTTGCAGCAAAGGGATTAGAGAGGTGGCACTATTGAATTTGAGCTGATCTCTGTGTGTGTGTGTGTGTGTGTGTGTGTGTGTGTGTGTGTGTGTGTGTGTGTGTGTGTGTGTGTGTGTGTGTGTGTGTGTGTGTGTGTGTGTGTGTGTGTGTGTGTGTGTGTGTGTGTGTGTGTGTGTGTGTGTGTGTGTGTGTGTGTGTTTCGGCAACAAATCGATCGTGTGTGTGTGTGTGTCAGTCTGAAAGAGAATTGGATCAGATTACAGAGAATCTTGGCACCGGAATTAACTCCAATCCCCCAGAGAGCGAGAGAGTCAGGAATGGAAAGACGGGTTGAGGAAGGGAACTAACGGGAGGAAGAAGCAGCAAAGTTGAGATGGAGGGAGAGCTGGAGGCTGAAGTGAGCTGCAGTGTAGCAACCGATAATGTAACCGCTGGCTAATGGAATAATGTAATAGTGTCCCTTAAAGGTGCTAAGTACATCATTGTCAAATTAATTGCGGTAATTACTGTAAAAAAGAGGTCATAGTCGAACTAATTGGTCGCCTTAAACTCAGGCAGCGTTTAGCGCTTCTCAAAGCTTAAGACCACATTTCCCATAAGCCCCCGCTGCCTCCATCCACCATCTGCCATTGCCAGAAACGGAAAGCTTTAGCTTCATTTGCGCTGGATGAACGGCAGCCTCTTCCCATCCTGCTTTATGTACAAATGAGGCTTGAAATGTGTTCGGTTGCTGGATGGCGTTCAGCCTGTGTGCGCTGTTTGTTTCGGTTGGTGTGTTTAGGCTGGCGGATTAGCAAATAGGAGGAAAGGAGCATTCACTCGACAAACACAAGTGGTTAGTTTCGAAGGGAACATCTACATGATGATTCTCGTTGGGCCGTCGATAAGTCATTTTCGCGCTGAGCTTTCTTCCTCTGCCAGCACTTTGATTAATTGGCCACTTCACACCTACCGTCCTGTTGATTCAACAATGTGGATGAAGGGTCGTTTTATTGTTGAACTAGGCCGTCATCCAAGAATTGGAGATTAACAGCCTAATTCTCACAACCTCTCGACGACTTGCGACTTCACCCCCCACAGAGGAAAGTATCTACAGTTAACTAAGCACACCATGTTTTTCTGTCTTGTGAGGACTGACGTAGCTGGAAGCTCAGGTCTCCGTACTCTGTGTGTGAATGAAGGTTCATAGTCCCTTTAGCATTGATTTGATGTGTTCAAAACAATTAATTAATCCACCAGATCCATTATTTAAATCATTGGCAACCGTCCAGTGGTTCTGAATGCTGCCCAAATTGACAAACACACACACTAATGTGACCTGACATCACCATTTATCAGATCAGTGTCATCGATTGTGTGATTGATTGATTTCTTCCCTCTACTGTGTCAGACAGGTCCGCGAAAACACACACACACACACACACACACACACACACACACACACACACACACACACACACACACACACACACACACACACACACACACACACACAGTGCTGTGTCACATGGTGCCGCATTACCCATACTGCCCCTGGACATTTCATGACCTGACATGCACTGCTGTCTGGCTGGTGGTGTAAAGAAAACATACAGGGAAGGATAAAGAGAAGGGAAGAAATGGGAGGATGGAGAGAGAGAGGAAGAGAGAGGTTGGATGGATGAATCAGTAGCTTTCATGTGGTGTAAGTGCAGCGAATGGTCAAAATTGTCTTGCAGTATTTGCATGAAACTGTTTTGCCGGGAGGCGGTGCGGTGGGCCCAATTGAACCAAACATCTGTGATGGGAGATGCCCTCTTGAAAAGCCCAGTGGCATTACCTCTCCTCTCCATGTTTAATTAACGTCAAAGCCAGGTAGCTACTAGTTTCCCCAAATGAACTTTAGCTCGGTGACAACGGGGCTTGTTCTGCCCTGGTGCTGTGGTGGTACCGCGTGTCTTAGCGCCGTAATGAAACTGCTCTCCATTAGCGGGCTCAAATTCCTGCAAGTGAAATTTAGATGATGGAGTCACGAACCCAGCCTCTCTGTGCCAATATAGCACACGAGCTGCAACTGACAAAGGCAGCGCAAAGGCTACACCGCACGATGTAACCGAGAGCAGCGGCACTAACAGAGCAGTAGACTGCAGAGGCACTCAGCCAGTCACAAACAGGAGCTCCAACCGCTAAAACGGCACTACGGCTTAAAGCTTAAATGTCACTCAACTGACCCAAAGAGTAAACAAAATAGATTTACACACACACACAAAAAAAAAAAACGAATCGGGAGGACGGCATGGGCACGACTCAAAACCGCCAGCCTGTTGTCAGGGTTACAAAAGACCCTCGCCAAAGGACGACTGCACACCCTCCAGGCGCGAATGCCCTCGCTCTCCATGCGCCTCGCACAAACTACGACGCCGTGAGTGTGAGGAACAAAGGCCGTCGAGTGCCACCCACGTGCACGCCCACACACCCGACTACACTGCTTGAGAACGTACCCGTTTCCTGACGACCCAAGACTGGAGCCCTGCCTGCCTGTCAGATTATGACCCGGCGTGTCGCAAGACAACGGGGACAGAAAACGGGGACCTCAGGCCATCAGGACTGTGAACTCTGACCTCACCAGGACTCCCACCAAGACCCACACACTACCTCTCTTATACACAGTATAGACTACACATAATTTATATTACATACATACAATTTCCCATATTACTATATTTTTATTTCCAAAGTGCTCTTACTGTAAATATTGTGTTTTTTATATAGAGCTCTTACTGTAATACTGTAAATGTGTTTTTTATATAGAGCTCTTACTGTAATACTGTAAATTGTGTTTTTTATATAGAGCTCTTACTGTAATACTGTAAATGTGTTTTTTATATAGAGCTCTTACTGTAATACTGTAAATATTGTGTTGGTTTTGATATAGAGCTCTTACTGTAATACTGTAAATATTATGTTTTTTATATAGAGCTCTTACTGTAATACTGTAAATATTATGTTTTTTATATGGAGCTCTTACTGTAATACTGTAAATATTGTGTTGTTTTGATATAGAGCTCTTACTGTAATACTGTAAATATTGTGGTGTTTTTTTATATAGAGCTCTTACTGTAATACTGTAAATAATGTGTTTTTTATATAGAGCTCTTACTGTAATACTGTAAATATTGTGTTGGTTTTGATATAGAGCTCTTACTGTAATACTGTAACTATTATGTTTTTTATATAGAGCTCTTACTGTAATACTGTAAATATTATGTTTTTTATATGGAGCTCTTACTGTACTACTGTAAATATTATGTTTTTTATATGGAGCTCTTACTGTAATACTGTAAATATTATGTTTTTTATATGGAGCTCTTACTGTAATACTGTAAATGTGTTTTTTATATAGAGCTCTTACTGTAATACTGTAAATATTATGTTGGTTTTGATATAGAGCTCTTACTGTAATACTGTAAATGTGTTTTTTATATAGAGCTCTTACTGTAATACTGTAAATATTATGTTTTTTATATGGAGCTCTTACTGTAATACTGTAAATATTGTGTTTTTTTTTGCCACTTTTTACTTTTCACTGCACAACCTGTGTGTGTATGTGACAAATAAACTTCTTGAACTTGAAAATGTATTTCCAAAAAAAAGAGGAAAAAGACAATAATCTTGTCCGCCATCTTGGTCTAGGGTTAGGGCCACTGTTAAGTAGACTGTGGCGTTCACATCATGCTCACTTGGTGCTAAAGGGCCACTGTTGCACCACCACCAGCCCGTGTTGTTGACACCAGGCAGGATGCATCTATGGATTCATCTCACTCCTAATTCTCACCCTGCCATCCTCATGCCACAAGAGAAAGCGTAATCCCTCAGGCCAGGCAGTTTTTCACTCCTCAAGCACCCAATTGAGGTGATCCAGTGCCCACTTCAGCTTCATCTTTTTCTTCTCGGGTTTACGGTTGTTAGTCAGTTGAACGCTCGCTTGCCTCTTAAGCCCCATCCGGACGAGATTAGTTTCTCTAGGGGAGGTCAGGTAATTCAATTTATTACAGCGCTATTCAGTCATTTTAATTCCCTCCGGAACGGCCATGTCAGTGATTTTTCCCTCCTACCCCAGTAATAATACCGACTGTTTTTCAGCAAACTCACGGGTTATAATTTTAGTACCGTCCGGATAGACATCTTGGTCATTTGAGATATATATCACAGAGTTCGCAGGCTGGCGGGTATACTACTTCCTGGTGCGATGATCTTTTGCGAGCAATAGATAGCCTACCATGTCGCCAGCTGTCATTTTATGGGTTTTAAATGGAAGCACTCGAGGAGGCTTTTACTCTCTTGAATGAACGTACAATACAACGTTAGTCCATAAGAAGGCGGAAGATTAGAAGAGGCAGGTGACGTAAACATCCGGGTACGTCCGACACTTACGTTCCTCCGTCTGTACGTTTTAATCCCGTCCGGATCGATGACTGAAATTACCGAGGAGCCACGCGAATGTTTTATTTACCCACGTTACCCTGTAAAACGAATCCCGTCCGAATGGGGCTTCAGTCTTAGGGCCCTGTCACACTATTGCGTATCGTACTAGCGTATGCCAGCGTATGAAAAAAATCACTCATACGCTGACATACGCTAGGGGTACGTTAGGCATAGGTTTTATATGTTTCAAGCACGGTCGCATACGCTGGCATACGCTGAACATTTTTAAGCATGCTTAAAAATGTTGTGTGTATTCGGACGTATGGTTTATACGCAAAGCATACGCTGAATACGCTCGAGGTACGCTAGAGGTACGTTACTCATAGGTGGAGTACGCTGGTCATACGCTGACATGAAGGTGTACCGTACAGCTAACGTATTGATACCGTACAGCAGGCGTATGCCTGACGATTGAGTAACGTATTTAACGTACAACTAGCGTATGATTGGCGTATGGCAAGCATATCCCCAGCGTATTGCCAGCGTTTTGATAAAGTGTGTATATGTAGGATCCCATTTCCCACTTCTTGCCTTTTTCTCGGCCCCGGGTAGACGATGTCTTCTTCTTGGGAGCCATGTTGATAGCTCTACGTCTACTGCAATAATGCTGCTTTGTCACATGATAGCGGTACGCTGGACATGCGCAGTTCATACGCTACTCATTCGCTAGCCATACGCTGGACATACGCTGGCAATACGCTACTCATACGCTACGCATAGGTTCAATACGGTAAGTATACGGACAATTCTGTATTTTCAAGGGCTTTTTGTGCGTATGAAATGAATTTTCATACGCAACTAATACGTTTCTCTCATACGCAATAGTGTGAGAGGGCCTTCACCGTCCTCCTCTGACTGCTCTCGTTGCCGGCCTCCGAGGGTCTACCCACACCGCTAGAGTGGATGATGCAGAGTGCCAGACCCTAACAGGGTAGTTCCCATGCGTTTGTAAAATGAATGCACTTTGCAGTCTAAGGTATTGTTGCCTTTTCTACTTGGTGATGATGGATGATTTTCACCCCACGCGGTGGAGAGGCACTATTTTCAACTCGCCGGGAAATGTTCTGCCGCTGAGAGGTGCTTGGGAGGGGGGGAGGCAAAGGGACCTGTTGACGGTGCTTTTGAATTTCGACACGCTGTAACGTCACAAAATGGTTTCAAGCTGGAGTGCAGATCAAAGACAATAGAGAGAGAGAGAGAGAGGGAGCAGAAAATGCTGTCGAAAGATGAGAGCAAACGGGGACAGTGACAGTCCCTCCCTCCATCACCGGAGCTCGCTGCTCTTCTTTCTCTCGCCTCACGCTACTCAATTTATTCCACTTTTCTTTTTTTTTTTTTTCTTCCTCCCCAGTCCCGGTATCTGTCTCTCGCTCTCCCCGCCCACTCAACACTTTCATTCCCCCGTCTCGCTTTCCTTGTCATCCGACTCGCACACATCCTCCTTTGATACATCTATCAATCTTTCTGTTTTAACTCCCTCCCTCCCTTCACATTCTCCCATTTATCTCCCACTCCCCATGAATTGTTCCTGAATTATGCATTATATTTCTCTCTCTCTCTCTCTCTCTCTCTCTCTCTCTCTCTCTCTCTCTCTCTCTCTCTCTCTCTCTCTCTCTCTCTCTCTCTCTCTCTCTCTCTCTCTCTCTCTCTCTCTCTCGCTGCTGTAAAGTGCCAGCTATCTGTCTCTGTCACTTTCCATTTAAAGCTATAGACCAGTATACATTCATCAGTGCTGGGATCATTTAAGCTCAGTCACACACATAGCGCCTAGTCAGTGGTTAGCAGTGGGGAGCTGTGTGTGTGTGTGTGTGAGATGTGTGCGTATGCATGTGTGACTCCATGGTGCGGTCGTCTCCATAATGTGTGTGTGTGTGTGTGTGTGTGTGTCACCCCAGTGACCTTTTCTAGTGCTAGTACAGCTCATTGATTTGCCTGTCAGACCTTGTAATACAGTGGCCACTCAATCTGTTTCACTGCCTGGACCTTCTGTGTGTGTGTGTGTGTGTCTGTGTGTCTGTGTGTGTGTGTGGGTGGGGGCCAATACTGAGTGACCAAGCTATATATCAATATTCATGTGTTTTTGTGTTGTGTGTGTTGATTTCTGTGCATGTTTGTGTGTGTGTGTTGAGCATATGTGTACCCTTCTGTAAGTGTGTGTGTGTGTGTGTGTGTGTGAGACTATGCAAGCCTTGCATATTACTGTTCCTATTCATCAATGAGGCCTTGGGTACTCGCTAAATGTATTTATCATCACTGTAGCAAGCTGTACACACACACACACACACACACACACACACACACACACACACACACACACACACACACACACACACACTCTAGATGAAAAATCTGGCGCCATGTAGAGAAGGTTAAGAGAAAGGGGACTGAGGCTGAGAATTTGCATATTGTGTGTGTGTGCGTGCATGTATAAATACTTCCTGTACAGCTTGCTACAGTGCTTAGAAATACATTGAGCTAGAGTGAGTACATGTGAGCATATATAGCTGTGCATATGGTGTGTTTGTTTGTTTGTGTGTTTGTCTGTATGTGTATATACAATACGTCTTTGTGTGTGTGTGTGTGTGTGTGTGTGTTGCTTATCCATGACTGCTTCTCTTGAGGTCATGGCTTCCAGATTAATCATTCCAACAGCTGGGTAATAGGAGCTCTGCACAGGTGGTGCAGACACACATGCATATGGCTACACACACACACACACACACACACACTCCTATTTCAAATGTTTTAATTTCCACCAGCCTCCATATAATTTGGTTAGCTGGGAGAACAAAGGTGTGTGTGTGTGTGTGTGTGTGTGTGTGTGTGTGTGTGTTTTAACAGGTCTCTCTGGTAAAGCGTGTGGGCATCTACAGATATCATAAATGGATCTAATTTCTCTCTCCAGAACAGTACTCATCAAAGTATGAGTGAATATTTTACACACATTGTTGCACATGGTTGAATATGGATACGTGTCTGTTTGTTTGTGTGTGTATTAGAGGTGCACCAATACCAAATACCACCAAATACGATACCAAAAAGTACTTTATTGAGTAGATCGGCCGATACAAATACTGATCTGAGTACCAGTCAGTTAACACAGTGATTCACGGTCATTCACTATTATGAAACCGTTACAGGAACAAATACTTTATTTGATCAAAATATGCAATGAGAGTTGTGTAACAATCCTCAATCCAAAAAACAATAATATAATATGACAATAATAAAATAGAAAATGAGCAGACTGTTCTTTTGTTGATGATTCAGCATTTACATGTCGGTTCGAATTCTGGTCAAAATTTCATAATAAAACTGATATTAATCATACCACTTGTAATACCAAGTACCTAAATACATTTTTTAAATAAGGCAGATTTTTTCAGGGGGACTGTATTTTTCCATAAATCCTGTTCACACCATATATTTATACCAACATTACTTTATTCTATCAAAAGTTTCAAGATTCAAGAACTTTATTTGTCACATACACACACAGGGTGAGCAGTGAAATTAAAAAGTGGGAATGTGCAAAGGGCAACAGTACACAGTATTTACAATAAAAAACAAAACAACACAATATAAAGTGACACGTGCTTTTATTTTGAAGTCACCTCACTCTGGGTGGTGTTCTTGAGGGAGCTGCTTCACCTCTGCTCCACTCTCAACCAGACACGTTAGCTTGGCACACTTTGCTACACTTTATGTCACCGACATCAGAAACCATTATTTCTCTCATTAAATGTGATTTGCCAGTACGAGTACTAGGGAGCTGGATCGGCACCGGTACCGGTCCTACACATACTCTCGCTGCACCTGCAGTGTGTATTGGGCCTCTGAACTGCATCGCATTTCCCCTCACAGCTACTCTGTTCTTATGAGCTTTCCTCACAACAAACCTAATGCTGCTAATTACGGGTCTAATATCTGGTTGATAAGCTCTAAGCAGGTGTTGATTTACTCAACTGAAACCATAGCCTACACACACACACACACACACACACACACACACACACACACACACACACACACACACACACACCCCCAGGTAGCCCAGGGCTAACTTAGCAACATACTGTAGGTTCATTGTTTAATGTGTCTTTTGGGTGTAAACAGATGCGCAGTTTCTCTGCCAATACAGCCTGCAGAGTGTGAGTGTGTGTGTGTGTGTGTGTGTGAGAGAGAGAGAGTGTGTGTGTGTGTCCTCTCATTGGACTGCACATCTAGAGTGCATAGCCTGTGCATATGTGCTTGGTTGTGTGTGTGTGTATGCTTACCATTGTGTTCATGTGGTTGTGCATGTACCTGTGTGTGTGTGTGTGTGTGTGTGTGTGTGTGTTCTCGTAGTAACTTCCTCTCACAACGTGTTTTTCCTTTTTTCTCCGAGTTTTGTTGCTTGTTCAGTCGCCAAATCCTAATTACTGCTCTTCAGCTTAAGGCCATCTCTCTCTGCAATCCCTCCCACTCTTCGCCTCTGCCCATTTGATGGTCTTGACATGGAGTACTTTCATGCTAGCCAAATGTTGGCAATCAGAGCAGTCCTCTAGGCGCTAGGCTGGTTAAACAATCGAGGTCTACACATGCATGTTTCTCTGTTTATCAGTTTGACGGGAAGGAAGAAGGAATTAATCCAAGAGTCCAAACTATTTAAACTCCACCAAAAGACTGGGAGCTGTTTTGTGGAACAGCCCATTTTGTTCGATTCGTACCGGTGCTGATGGTACTTACCGCCTTGTTTTGGATTTCACATACTGCAGTATCTATGAAAGTTGTGTTTTCAACTTGTGATGGTTGATCTTCGTAAGTTGGATTGCTCATCGTCATAATAATAAACATGTTAAACTCTGAATGGATGCAGTTTCAGTTTCTAGTGGATAAACACTGACCACAGCATATGCATTCACAGTAAAGATTTTCATATTGAGTCAATAAAATGAGTAGTTATATACACAGGCGCCGCCTCAACGACTGGGTTGAGTAGAATCCCACTGGGGGAAAAAGTGTAGAAGCCATTGAAGCAACACCTACACTTCCAAACAGGTTTCTGTTCTAGTCTGCCTCAGTAAATAACAGTAAATAACAGTAAATAACAGTGGTGTTGTGGACTGCACAGATTTATGTTTTTTCTCATACAGAGGAACTCAGCTGCCACTCCCCCCCCCCCCCCCCCATGGTCATCTGCAAATTGCCTTTCTCTAACCCGTAGTCCACACAGGCTCAGCACTTCTGGTTTAGCTGCGTTTTAGCCGCGCATTCAAAAGCGCAAAATCAACCACAAAGCCTGGATTTTCTACATTTTTCTTATTGCAACCGATACAGAAGAGACAGACATTCTCCAGCCTGCAGCACAAACAGCAGCACTCCATAGTCTACCCTTCATATTTCTACCCTTCAGTCTACCCTTCATAAAAGTGCGTATTTCATAGGGAATCGCTATTTCACTGATTTATTGATGTGTTTTTATAGTTCTGAGAATGAGACTGTAAAAGCCACCACTGTAACAGGAATGTAATTAAAAGTTGAAGTAGGTATAAAAATATAAATAGCAATGTTCAGTCATTGGACCGTGATAAATATGGATAAATGAAACCAAAAGGAAATGTGGAAAATAAACTATTTTTTAGGTGGCGACCATGAAGAGATGGGATCATCCTCAGCTGTTGTCTGGTTAATAGATGGTGTTGAAATGGTTTGAAAGGCGATCCAGCGGGTTTAGTCGTTATATTTCATGTACTATCAAAGGGGGGAAAATGCTGTGTTATGTGCAGGTAGGTAGAACAAACCAGCCTAGACTTGAAGCGAGACGGAGCAGGACTGGTTGAAGTGGAGTTGGAGCCTCGGTGCGTGACCGTACAGAGCCGGTGCAGACGGCGTTGATGAAACAAGAATGTTGCTGTTCTGCGAGACGGGGCGGCTAAAAAAAATAAAATAAATAACATGGCTGAGATGCTTTCTGGTGCAGGCGAGGTGTTAAGCCCCCAAGCAAAGATGGCGCTTGTAGCTTTTCGGGAAAGCGGGCGTTTGGTTTGCCGTAACGTTACGAGCTACTGATCGTCTTTGGACTGAAAGCGTTGACACCAGATAAAGAAACCACGTCAGAATCACTTTAATTGTCAAGTGCTATACGTTTACAGGAAGTAGTCTCCGTGACATTGGTGCAGAGGTGTGATAACATGGGTTACAGCTTACTTTCTCAGTACATACAGTGGTGGCCAAAATTATTAGAACACTTGGCATACATTTAAGAGGTTTCAGTTGTTTTTGTTCAATTGGCCATTAAAATACGAATAAAACGAATGAAATATATACAAAGTCATCATTATGCTCTATAAACCATAGAATAGAGCCATCATAAGGAGATTTACATCATTTTCCTTACAAAAAACAAGCTAGGCCTATTTCACTGTCAATGTCACACAATCATGTTCCTTCACAGAAGAAGCCAAATTACTTGTGTAATCATTGTCAGGTGTGATGGTGGTTAAATTGATGGTGATGCAAGAGTCTTAGGACACAGCTGTGTGATTCTTTTGAATTGCTGCAAAAGGTGGACATACCAAATATTAAAGTTAAAAGTGGATAAAAACAGTAGGACTCACTTCATCTGATATTTGTTGTGCTCAGAGCAACCATCTGCATGTTTCATGAACATTATGAAATGAAATCATGTTTTGGAGGCAAGAAAAGGTCAATATTTTCAGATCTATCAGGTGTTCTAATAATTTTGGCCACCACTGTACTTGATGGTACACGTGGTACAAGGACGACTGGGCTGACGGTGTACAGAGACTGTGCGAGAACAATACCGCCAGCATCCAGCGAGCAGTCTGGTTTCACGTGTGCTGCGTGGTGCTGCTGGTCCGGTGGGCCACGAGGAAGTTGTTCGTCATGGACTGAGATGAAATAAATTACAAGCGCCGGAGAGCCGAGTATTACTGTGGCTGAAAGGCAGCGGGGGGAAAAAAAAAAAACGTTTACGATGATGAGCTTTCAAATAAATCCGTCTTGATTTATGATCTAATTATTGTATTACAAGGAAATGATGAAAAATGCGTTCTTCTGTCCGTGCAATTAAAACGTGAACTTTCTCATTTATGTTCTCATTTTAGATGGCTTAATTTGCACGGGGAGAGGAGTGGGTTTTTTTTGGTTTCAGGGCCCAATAAGACTCTTTACCCAACTTCCTATTTACCCAACGAACAAGAAGCACTGAACGATTGATTGAAATAATAAATGATAAATAAACTCATCTTGCTGTCCCCCTGTAGGTGGGCTACGAGAACGCAGGGACCGTGGAGTTCCTGGTGGACAAACACGGCAAACACTACTTCATAGAGGTCAACTCCCGACTCCAGGTCGAGCACACCGTCACAGAAGAGATCACCGAGTAAGTAACACTCCCACCACTGTGTGTGTGTGTGTGTGTGTGTGTGTGGTTTTGTGTACGAGAAGTGGAGGTTTGCGCGTATGGGATTGGAGGTTAGGTTTGCAGGTGTGTGTCTGTGTGTGTGTGTGTGTGGCATCATCTTGAACAGGTGTGCTGTTTCAAAGATGGATGGCGGAGAGGGAGAGAGACGGTTGAGGGATGCATGAGGTCGAAAGAGAGGAGAAGGGAGAGAGCGATCAGGCAGGCAAGACAGAGGAAAGGGAGGCGTAGAGAGAGAGAGAGAGAGAGACTGACAGAATGTTAACAAGTAGAAAGACGGGTAAAAGAGATTAGGAAGAGAGACGAGAGGCAGAAGGACAGGTGTGACCAGTGAAGAGAGAAGCTGAGAGATGAGGTCAGGGAGCGGGTGAGGCGACGGGATTGAAACAAGAGAGGTGAGAGCCAGAGGATGATGGAAGATATAAATAGTATTCCGCTCCACTGATGACCTGTGAGATTTGTTCTGCTGTAGCAACACAGATGGGCCCGATACCGACACACACGCAGGTACAGGTGTGCAAGGCCTCGCCCAGCGCTACGCCAAACGCTTAGGGTTGCACATTTGCACGTGGCTGTAAGCACCGCTAGCGAGGAATTAACACATCGGACTGCGTGGGAGGGGGAGCGCCTGCAACTATAGGAAGAGATGCAACCTGCGACTAGGGATGCAACCTGCGACTAGGGATGCAACCTGCGACCAGGGATGCAACCTGCGACCAGGGATGCAACCTGCGACCAGGGATGCAACCTGCGACTAGGGATGCAACCTGCAACTAGGGATGCAGCGATTAACCGATTTCACGATTAACCGCGATTTTAAAATGATTTAAGACTCAGCTACACTTCGTCTATTTCAACATGACTTCACTTCCTCGTTGTCACGCACCAAAAAACATAGTCACCCCTTAGGGTGTCTGGGAAATGTAGTTTATTGCAGTCTACTAACAGTCGCGTCAAACACCGAAGAACAGGGGTGAGATCGCCGTCAATTATTTGTTGTGAAATAAATTGATGCGTAATAATGGAGAAACCGTGATTTTTCCTCAGACTATAATCGTCCCATCAAAATCTGTAATCGTTGCATCCCTACCTGCAACTCAGCCAGCGAGACACACACACACACACACACACTTTGCGATTGACTCTTTTGTCAGCGTAGTGTCTTTCTCTGCATCTCTGCATCCTTTCATCTCGTCTTTCTTTCACTCTTTAAGGAATACACACGTTTCTTTTCTTGCTCAAGCAACCTGAGAAGATTGATACGGTCTGTGGAAGCTGAACGAGAGGCATCAGATCTTCTGTTGTTGTTGTTGTTGTGTTATTGGGTATCGTTGGTATCAACCACAAGGTGTGCCTACGTGACTCCGTGGATCCGGTTTTGACTCCCGCTGCATCGTCTGATCTCTCTTTCCCCTTCCACCTCTTCTCAGCCCTCTCGCACTCTGCTGCTGTTCTCGCAACAATCTCACTTTTGTTCAACCTGCTGTCTTTCTTCCTCACCGACTCTCTTTCTTATCGTGTAAATTAATAAAATATGTGATATGGGCTTGACTGCCAGATTCTTATCCAATATGAATGTCATTTTATCTACAGTTACCCAGATGTCAATTTTCCCAGAACTGAGAAACCTTTTCATTGACTTCTGTGTGTTTTGTGACATTTGAATGCGGCACGAGTCGTCTGGCTTGGACCCGAGGCCGCGTCATTTCTACATGTCGGCGACAATGTCACATATCAATAAAAAAAAGTGTTAAAATTGAGGATATAGGGACTCTGCAGGACACGGCGACATGTGAGGAATATTTCCTAGCAGCTCATCTGAGAGGCTGTCACGCCGGATTAGCGGCTAACACAAGACGAGCTGGGGAAAGATCTCCACTGTACTTTCTGACCCCGTCTCCCCCATACTATCCCCTTCCCCTCTTTCATTCCCACATTCTCTCCATCTTCTCCCACACACACGCACATATTCCCTGCAGCGGTCGCGCTTCTACCAGGCGAGGCGATAAGTTAATAGTCATTCTCATGTATTGCAGATATCGTTCCAGTCCAGCTTTTTAATATCCTCCTCCTCCTCCTCCTCCTCCTCCTCAAAGTCGACTGTTCGGGGGGAATCGGGGTCATTTGAATTGGCGGGAGCGTAAGACCGGCTTGGAATATTTTTACGGCGAAGACGGTAGAAGAAGAAGACGGATCACTAGTGCTGAAGACTTCAACTTTTACGGGGCAATCAAGAAAAAAATCCTTATTAGCAACGAGATATTCTCTCATTTTCTGTGCAGTTTTTGACTTCCCACCAGAAATGGGTCCATATAGAGTAGAGAGTATTACATGTATGAAGTCTAGTGGACTAGTATTGCAAGTGAAAAGCGGTACAGCGGTTACATATGTACATTATGTCCATTAGTCTCTCCTGAGCGGTGTGAGGGCCCTTGGTTGTGTTTGGGTTGGAGGGAATGTGACTGACTGCGTCCATTAACCGAGCTGTCAGGCAGATATTTTTCACGCCGAGTCGTGAAACTCTCCGTTAAACTTACCGTTCGTTCCCCACTTCTCCTCCCTCTCTTTCATCACTTTCATCTCTCCGCCTAATTCGTTTTTCATCAGTCACTTCCCCCGTTCAATTTACTCACACACACACACACACACACACACACCCACACACGTACACACGCCCTGGCTGCAAATCTGGAAGTAAAGCTTTGAATTATTTGTCGTTCCGTCTTTCTCTCCCTTCTCCCCGTTCCAGATCCTGTTGAAATGTAGGGGTTTTCTATAACGTCCCTCTTCGTAGCCATGCTAGCCGCTAGGGGTGGGCGACATGACTAAAAATCAATATCGTGATTATTTCAAACTTTTACCTCGATTACGATTCATGAGCGATTATTTTATTTGTTTTGTTTTATTTTGAAATTTGTTTTATTTTGAAATTGACCGGATACCTGTGTCTGACTTCCTGCCCCGGCTTGACACATTCTCTCGCGGCGTTACTGGACGGGGCGGAGGGACGTGACTGAATACCTCGTAGTATTTTTTAAGGGGACAGTTCATGAACGCAGTATTGAGGAAAGTATTTGGCCCGTTCATTCATGGGAAAGTGATGTTACGTCTGATGCACGCACACACACACACACACACACACACACACACACACACACACACACACACACACACACACACACACACACACACACACGTTCCTCGTTCTTGTAGCCTAAATAACAATCGAAATGAACGATTTTGAAAATTTGCCGCTAGCCGTTTGAGTGACTCCCCGGTGGAGTCGTCGTCCTCTCCGGCTCTCCTTTAAAGTTGTCGTTCGTTCTTCAGTCCTCCCTTCAGTCCTCAGTCTCCTTCATCGTTCTTTCAGCCCGGCATCATTCGTTTTCACATCCGTCGCTCTCGTTTTTTTTTTTTTTAACGGTTATTGTTCTTTCCTCCTCTTTCACCTCTCTCTCCTTCTCTAGCTTAGTCATCCTGTTTTACACTGTCTCTGGCGTTTAATATTGGTGTGTGTGTGTGTGTGTGTGTGTGTGTGTGTGTGTGTGTGTGTGTGTGTGTACTAACGGTTACCAATACGATGCTATCTGCAGCGAGGTTCAATGTATGACACACACACACACACACACACACACAAGTATAAAAAGTCCCTTTCTCTCTCTCTCTCTCTCTCTCTCTCTCTCTCTCTCTCTCTCTCTCTCTCTCTCTCTCTCTCTCAACCCACCCGTCTCATCCCTCATTCCTCCCTGAGGCGCTGCCCTTCATCTGTCTGTCCTCGGCTGACTCCATCCATCCCTTTCTCTCTCTCCGTCTCCATCCCCCTCTACCTGTCCGTCTATCCATCCATCCCTCCCCCTGTTTGTCTCTCCATTCCCCTCTCTTGCTCCGTTGCCTACTGTTCTTTCCCTCTGCTGTCCTTTCAGTCCTGTCAATCTTGGCGCCCCTCCCTCTCTCCCTCGCTCCCATCACTCCTTCTCTCCCTCTCCTGTCCTTCATCCCTCTCTCATCCAATCTCTCTCTTCATTTTCCTCTTTCCTTTCTCCCATCACTCTCTCCTCCCGCCTCCCTCTCATCCATCTCACAACTCATTCCTTCTTCTCATCCCCATTCATATCCCTTTTTTCTTTCCCTCTTTCTGACATCTGTCCATTCATCTTTCTGTCCTTTACCTGACCCTTTTCTCTTTTATTCTGTCCATCTTTTCTCTCTTTGTCCCTCCGTGCCCTCTCTCATCCTCTAAATCCCCCCCTCTCTCTCTCTCACGTCATTTTGCTCAGCCCTCATACCCATCTATCTTTTTGTTTGATGCATCTGTCAAAATAACCACATGGAAAAAGGGAATTTAACTTTGAAGTAACTAAATCACATTTACCAAAGCGGCTCTGTGGGTGAGTCATTAAGGTGAATGCCAATTAGCTTGAAAAGTCTCTGACAACCACCGTTTTTATGATGAGTTTTCAAAGCAACGTGAAGCGAATGTCAAAGTTTTAAAGGGGCCAAATAGTCGAGTGTCAGAATCTCATTAGTCACAAAAACTGAATAATATTGAAATAATATCGACACAATAACGTGTCAAACTCAGACAAACTGCGAGTTTAAGCTCGCCGACTGGGGTGAGGATCGTCGCTAAACCGCAAAATTCTGGTTGCGAAAACGACCACAGGAATCGAATCGGCGCCTCTGACGGGTATTTAACGGCAGGGTTCCCTTTTGGGAAAACGCTTCATCAAAGGTTCAGCGCATAAAGGTGCATAACCTGCTGTAAGGAGCACAAGAAGCACTGAGTGGTCGTGTTTTATGATAATCGTGTTTATAATCGTAATCGCGATTTAATTATGTAATCGGCAAATTTTCATAATCGTTGATTTCGATTGTTATTTAGGCTACAAGAACGAGGAACGTCTAGAAGCGCCAGTTAGCAAATCTGTGTGTGTGTGTGTGTGTGTGTGTGTGTGTGTGTGTGTGTGTGTGTGTGTGTGTGTGTGTGTGTGTGTGTGTGTGTGTGTGTGTGTGTGTGTGTGTGTGTGTGTGTGTGTGTGTGTGTGTGTGTGTGTGTGTGTGTGTGTGCGTGCGTGCGCGCATCAGACGTAACATCACTTTCCCGTGAATGAACGGGCCAAATACTTTCCCCAATACTGCGTTCATGAACTGTCCCCCTGTCACGTCCCTCCGCCCCGTCCAGTAACGCTGCGAGCGAATGTGTCAAGCCGGGCAGGAAGTCAGACACAGGAACGGCATAGAGCATCCGGTCAATTTCAAAATAAAACAAATTTCAAAATAAAACAAATAAAATAATCGTTCATTAATCGTAATCGAGGTAAAAGTTTGAAATAACCACAATATTGATTTTTAGTCATATCGCCCACCCCTATGTTTTACCCTTGTTCCTACTCCAACCCAGAAGGTCTGGTCTGGTCTGTTAGGTCTGTTAGGTCTGAGGATTCCTCTGTGTGGTCGCCTGATGGCCAAGGAATATGACACCATTTTACAGGGCCAGTACAACCTCTATGGTGCAAACACTGTACCCATATTCCAGTAGGATAATGCCATGCACACTGCTGAACAAATTCCAGCATGGTTTCACCAGGATGGAGTCAAATGCCTTCCAATTACTAGATACAAACATGGAAACCTTATGGGAAGTTCTGATTTCCACCTCCTTCACCACCCTGCAGGCTTTCCTTCTTGAAGGAAGGTCCAAGGTCCAAGTAACCTACGCCCAGTTCAGGACGTGTTTGAGCGTCTCTGAAGGCAAAGGGTAGCTCTGTTAACCTCCAGTAGGAACGTGATATGAATATGTTGTTAGCTGTTTCCATTATATTGTCCATCCCCATCCTATCCTGTTCCCTCTCCAGTATTGTCAAATTGAACAGAACAGGCATGTTGTATCACATGTGCTGGGTCGTTCTGAAAAGAGGTTGACATTTTTCCCCCCTAAATAATTCCCTTTGAGGGTGGAGCAAGAACGAAGCGGTAACAGAACGTCAGGGACCAAGCAGTGAGGAAATGAGGAAACGGGGGTTATAAATTAAAAGCTGGGTTTTTATTTATCCCAAAAGTACAAAAATATTATAAACCAAAAATTCAATAACTAGGCCTATAGAAGAAGTCAACAAAATATAAGGATCCTCCATATGACACCTAAACAAAGCATTAACAAAACTGACCGAACACAGTGACCCATAAGGGAACATATATAGTGACTGGGTCAAACCAAGTAAACACACAAGGGGTAAACAAGATGCACACTGACTACCCCCCCCCCCCGTGACGTGGCAGCACATGGTTTGGCCCAAACGAGCTTTAAGAGTCCTCCACCCTCAGCCACGCCTTTTTGCTCCACCGGGAAGGGACCTCCCCCAGTAACCACGGTGATGTGTGGTGAAGAGTAATGGGACCCGCCACGTCTCCATCGCTAACTCCTGCTATACCTCCTTCTTTACCTCCCTCCTCCCTAGCCTCCCTCTCTCCCCATCATCTAACCCCTCACCGTTCGTCTTCACACCTCCTCTCTCAACGTAGCTCTTTTCTCTTTCCGACACTTTGCTGTTGTCTCCTGTACGATCTGCCTCCCTGCCTCACCCCTCTTTTCTGCAGCGGCGGGAGACAAGGTGGTGTGTTTTATTTTCGACTCAGACTATCAGTTTTTCTCTGGGTCTTGCCTCCTCTCTCTCTCTCTCTCTCTCTCTCTCTCTCTCTCTCTCTCTCTCTCTCTCTCTCTCTCTCTCTCTCTCTCTCTCTCTCTCTCTCTCTCTCTCTCTCTCTCTCTCTCTCTCTCTCTCTCTCTCTCTCTCTGTCTACCGGGAGATTGCAGAAGTGTAAGTGTGGAGGCGGCATACCACAATCTATAATCAAAATGAACACGGGCGCACGCACATGCACACACACACACACACACACACACACATATTCCCACAACACAATAAGAGTCATTCACAGACTCATACAAAAATACACCCCCGTATTCAAAAATTGTGGTGCCCAAAGGCGTGGAAGTACACACACACACACACACACACACACACACACACACACACACACACACACACACTCACTTGCAGACAAACAGGGACATTATTTGAATGCCTATTCATCTGTCTGCCTGCCTTACTGAGTTCCTGTACAATGGGGGCAATTCTGTCTGATGGGTTTACTGAGTGTGTATGTGACGGAGCGGGAGAAAGAGAGTCGGAGATGCATGTAAGATATATTTTGTCTGGAAGGCAAACTCTCTGTGTGTGTGCGTGTGTGTGTGTGTGTGTGTGTGTGTGAGAGATATGCTTGTGTATGAGATGCTTATCTGTCTGAAAGGCGTGTGTGTGTTTGTGTGTGTGTGTGCCTCCCTATTCAACTCGAGCTCTGCCTTTGAACTTTTCCTCTCAAGGTTCAATTTGTCCATAATTTAGCTGTAAACGATCTTTCCTTTGTGTGTGTGTGTTGTATGTGTGTGTGTGTGTGTACCTTTTGTGTTAGCGTGCATTCAACCAAAGTGTGTGTGTGGGTCAGCCAGTGCTTGAGCGCATGCTGCTGTCAAGGGACATTGCACTTTTTGTTAGATTGCTGGACAGGAGTCCTTTAGATCCTAAAGTGATGTAATTATACCCCCGGGCTCATGCTGCTCCTGGTGTGTGTGTGTGTGTGTGTGTACTAAAGAGAAAGAGAGGGAGTGTGTGTGTGTGTGTGTGTGTGGATGAAAGAACATGAGGAAAAAGTGTTTTGCCTTTTTAATGTGGCTGTGTGTGTGTGTGTGTGTGTGCATTTGAGATAGACAAAGGGTGAGCAAGAGAGAGAGACAAGGGGTGTGTGTGTGTGTGTGTGTGTGTGTGTGTGTGTGTGTGTGTGTGTTTGTAAAACAGCCAGCCTTTCAGATGGACTTGCTTTCTTTGTATTGATCGGCAGAAAGTAGGGTTGGGTGGTGTTTATCATTTGAAGCGTGGACGACAACAGAGTATATTTACCTTTTAAATTTCCCCCCCCGAAATCTTGTAAGCACCTGGTATACATACTTTAGATACTTTTAGATGTCGTGATCATTTCTTTAAAGCCTTCTCTCTCTCCACGGTTTGAAAGGGAGCCGTGTCCTTACATTAATACAGTAATAGCATGCGTTGGTTTCCCCCTGCCAGCAGACGTGGTACAGTCAAGAGAGCTGGTGTTGGATACCAGGCCCATACTGAGCTGCAGTAAGGTATCGGCGTATACCAGAATCAATGCAAAGCAACATGATGTGTAGTATGGTTCGACCCCTACGGCGTCTTGAAGACCAACCGCTTTTGAAATGAGACTGATGATATGTTGTGCCAATATTCACAATCTTAGAAAAGGAGAAAACCACCCGCTGCTCTCCATCAAACCAACGTCACCTGTGCATTATACATCTATAATCTACACACCTTGGGAGTATATTACAGTGTGTGGAATCTGTTCATGCATCAGTACTCAGTACTACATGTGACTGTTTTTCACGACAGTGTTTCCTGGCAGGATGGAAGCAGCCTCTGAAGCAGCGTTCAGACCGTGGCACCGTAACACTCGTCCTTCTGAAATGCATGATAATAATCAATAAGGTGTCATGCAGGGTTGTGTTGAATCTGCTCAAACGTTCACACTACAATCAGTTCAGGTTAAGGGCTACCCATGGACAACAACTGTACTATTGATCACTTGTACAATAAAAAATGTAATAAAACACCGCAGCAGAGGTGGAAGACATTGGCTTGGCTGGCAAACCCTTATTAGTCTAATCTGAACAAACACACTGAACAAATACCCTCCATCTCCTGCATATTGTTCACCAGGCACCGGATCAATCGGCTAATACTTCATTTTTTAATACTCCGCATCGGTATTGGCGAAGGAAAAGCGGGTATTATTACGTCTGTGGTATCAGGCAAGTGAATAGCCTGCTGTAATGTTGCTGTTTAGATGTGTGTGTGTGTGTGTGTGTGTGTGTGTGTGTGTAAGAACGCTTCGGCTTTGCCTTCATTACGTTTACCCATACATACCCCAACAAGACAAGCAGATGAATAGGCTGCCATGTAGCATTGTTGTGTGGAAGTGTGTGTCTTTGAAAGCGAGGGAGAGAAAGAAAGAAAGGGCATCCTCCTGCCTTTTATTGCTTCTGTGTTTGTCAATTTTGGAGACAAAGAGGGTGAATTGGAGAAAGCGTGTGTGTGTGTGTGTGTGTGTGCACGCATGTTTGTGTTTGTGAGAGAAATTGAATGAATGTTGTTTTTGGCTTTATTGCTTTTTGTGTGTCTGTCTTTGTCTGCACATCAAAAAGAGGGGGAAAAGGAGTGTGTGTGTGTGTGTGCATTCATGTGTGTTTTCAAAATGGAAGTGCTTTTATTGTTCGTATTGTGTGTGTGTGTGTGTGTGTGCATTGATGTGCCAGTGCTCGCCAGGAAGTGGGTGTGTGTTTGCACCTGGTTATTTGTACGTCTAGCCTCGCTGTTTAGTCGTAAATGACCCTACTCTCTGTCTTCATCAGAGGGAGGATGAGTGACGGGGATGGAGAGAGAGAGAGAGATATTTTGAAAAGAAAGCAAACAAAGCGGTGCACTAATTGACAAGAGGGCCTGACAAACGAGCAGTAGGAAACGGGAGATAGGGAAGAGGCATGAGGTGAATAAGAAGAGGGTGAGCTCTTCTTATTCCAGGTGACTCGCACATTAATGCATCTGGACGGAGAAAACATTCGGCCCGATGCATTGTTATGGTTTCGCGCTGACTTTCATTTATCTCGTTCCTCTCGTTCTGTCTTTCTGCATATCGAGTGATTTTTCTTCTTTTCTCCCCGTCTTTGATTTTTCCCCTCTTTTCTTTTCTTTTCTCTTTTCGTTCTCGGTGAATTGACCGTGCGGCTCGAGTCTCCGGCCCCCGCCGCTCCCGGCTTTGATTTCCTCTCCGAGTTGTTCGGCGGCGTTGCCACATCAGCGTTTATTTCACAAGCTCCCGTTTTTTCCTTTATTCTTTGTTGCTTTTCCTCGGTGAGGTAGAATATAAATAAAGGCAAAACGAGGTTGAACTTGAAGGTTAAAAGCCACTTGAGGAAAATGACTCGTACTAATAAAGTTTACATCCTGTCGGCATGTTGCTGGTTTGAAAATGGCCTCTGTCGTCTGTCTCTCTCTCTCTCTCTCTCTCTCTCTCTCTCTCTCCTCTCTTCTTCCTCCTCTTGAAGAGATTCTCCCCTTTGTATTGTTCCCCCTCTTCCTCTCTTCCTCTCTCCTCATCCAGACTGCTCAGGGCTTATTGAGTTCCTCACCCTCCGCCGTCCTCCCATCTCTCTCTCTCTCTCTCTCCTGCTGCTCCTCTTCGTCTTCCTCCTCCTCCTCCTCCTCCTCCTCTGTGTCCCCCGTCAGTTCCTGTCTTCCTCAGTGCCAGAGGGGAACACATGCAACAGTAAATAAGCTTTCCTGTGGCTACAACAGAGAGTGTGTGTGTGTGTGTGTGTGCGCGCACGCCCTTGGAGTGTGTCCATAGATTAACAATGGAAAGTGTCATTTTGCTGAGTTGTGCTGTTCAGTGTGTGTGTCCATAAAGTATTTGCTATTGACGGGGAAATATTGCTGAGCTGCATGTAGGTGACATGCCTGGACGCTCTGTAATAAGCTACATAATGGTTATAATCATTGTGTGTGTGTGTGTGTGTGTGAGAGAAATCAGCATCTAAATTAGCCTTCACGCTTTCATGTTTTTGTAAAAAGCAAGGTGTGTGTGTGTGTGTGTGTGCAAAGCAGCATAAAACTGAAGCCACTTTTTTTACATTGAGCAACTTTTTTTGTTTTGTCATTTTGTGTGCAGGCGAACATGTCTGTGCACGCCCGGTTGTTTTTATTTGTTTGCGTGTGTGTGTGTGTGTGTGTGTGTGCGCGCGCACGCCCGTGTCGCTCGGTTGAGACTTTTTGTTTGTTTTCGCGGGTACGTCATAAAATCATTTTAAGGTGATTATAATTGTGCAGCGAAGCGTACAGTGAGTGATTGAGAAGTAAGCAGATGAATAAGAATGAGGGACGCGCCTGTGTGTGTGTGTGTGTGTGTGTGTGTGTGTGTGGAAGAGAGTGTGTGTGTCTGGCCTGACACCGGGGGAGTGTAATTTGTGTGTGTGTGTGTGTGTGTGTGTGTGTGTGTGTGAGAGTCGCGGCTATTTATGATAATAGGAGGGATGCTTATCATGATTATAATCACAGCCTTCATTATTTTTGCTTAGATTAAATGTTTGTACGCGAACAGCCCGAAACTTCACTCGCTGTTGCAACGCCGTCCGAGGCCCGTCCCGCTCCGGTTCGGCCTCGAGACGCGAACAAAGCGCACGAGCAAGATCACGCGTACGCAGAAAACATCAGAATCAACGGGCGTAATTGCCTGTCGCCTAGCAATAACGACTCGCGAAGAAAACGATGCCGGGATGCGAAGCGCTTTGTCGTCGTGTCGTTGCGTTCTGCCCTTTTTCGTTCCAAGAGGAAGCCGGAATAATCTGGTCCAGAATGGGTTTTTTTTTTTTTTAAGCTAAGCCTTTTTTGATGTTTTATATATATATATATATATAAAACCCTATATGTTCCCTATGCTTCTACACTATGCATTTCCACGGGTTTCCACGCTACATCAGCTCACCATTTAAACCCCAGGTTGGCGTTGCTGAAATCCTGATCTGCATGAATTACCATGACCTAAATGATGAATTAGACTGTAATTTCCATACGTTCCGTCCAGTAATCCCTTTTGGATTCCCCCTCCGACGCCTCGGGGCCTTCCCTGCCGAGTCATATCACAGACTTGAGGGGGGAAAAAAACCTGCAGGATTCGCTATCAAAGAGAAGGGGGATCATGGGTAAGGCTGTGGGACTGACTTGCATTGCATTGTGGGAGGGGGTGGGAGGGGGCGGTACATCTCCCTCACATCCTAAAAAGAGGTTGCTCCTGCCTTTTACTCCTTGGTCCTTACCTGACGTCTGCGCCCAAAGAGTCTGGAAGCTACTGGGGTGTAGCAGGGGAATCGGTCGGAGCGGCCTCTTTTTGAACCGACCAATTGCAGGTCAGGGCATGTTTGTCGGTATTGTTGGGTTACGATATGACTAAACATCAATATCGTGATTATTTCTAACTTTTACCTCGATTACGATTAATGAACGATTATTTTATTTGTTTTGTTTTATTTTGAAATTTGTTTTATTTTGAAATGGACCGGATGCTCTATGCCGTTCCTGTGTCTGACTTCCTGCCCGGCTTGACACATTCGCTCGCGGCGTTACTGGACGGGGCGGAGGGACGTGACTGAATACCACGTAGTATTTTTTAAGGGGACAGTTCATGAACGCAGTATTGGGGAAAGTATTTGGCCCGTTCATTCACGGGAAAGTGATGTTACGTCTGATGCGCGCGCACACACACACACACACACACACACACACACACACACACACTGGTTGCTATGCTAACTGGCGCTTCTAGACGTTCCTTCGTTCTTGTAGCCTCAATAACAATCGAAATGAACGACTTTGAAAATTTGCCACGATTACATCATTAAATCGCGATTACGATTATAAACACGATAATCACCCACCCCTAGGTTACGTTAACCCCCCCCCCAAGGCGTACCTGCTGGCGTGTCACGTTGCGAGCCCGTCCAGATTACCTGCTCGTCTTTTTTTGCTTGCACACAAATTCTCTCATCCCTCTCGCACATAGACAGTACATGCATAGACATGCACGTGCACACTCCCCCCCCCCTCAGAGCATTGGTGTGTGCTTTGGATGGCGTCCTGCTGGGCCGCGTCGACGTGTAATCCTTGAGGCCCAGCGACAACCACCACACACACACACACACACACACACACACACACACACACACACACACACACACACACACACACACGTATACTCTGTGTGTCTCAGTGTGCATGTATGTGTGAGTGTGTGGCACGTCCATGACCCATGATGAGGCATAGAGCATCCGGTCAATTTCAAAATAAAACAAATTTCAAAATAAAACAAAACAAATAAAATAATTAATCGTAATTCGAGGTAAAAGTTTGAAATAATCACGATATTGATTTTTTACTTATATCACCCACCCCTACTTTCACCTTTTCAGCAATTACGAAAAGCAGCCGTATTTATTTTCAGCTGTCTGATTGATAGCCGTGCATTTTTGCAGTTTCAGTTTTATTGTTTTGAATTGGTTTCCGGCGCCCTTGGACCAGGTACCTGTTCAATTCAGTTCAATTCAGTTCAATTCAGTATAGAAAATAGAAAAATAATACTGTCTGCTGTCTATTCTCCATCAGTCTCTCACCATCTTACTTCTTTTTCTTCTTCATTTCCTCCCGTTCCCGTCGTTCTTCTCTTTCATGTTGTATTAATTGCAAAGCGCTTACCTTTCCTCCCCGCCATCATTGTTTTGTTCTGGTACAGCTTGTATCTTACACTTATATACCGGGCTGTGACTCAGAGGCTTATGTCATCATGTGTGCATGCGGGCGTTTGTGTTTCATAATGTGTGTGTTTTCGTGTGCGTGTACACTCACAGCATGTGTGTGTGTGTTGGATAGCCTTCTGTGCAGTGTGATAGTTGATGCATTTTTAACTCGATGTGTTCGTATTGTATGGATGCACACATCTGTGATTGTGTGTGTGTGTGTGTGTGCATGCATATGAATGTGTGGGCTTATTTATGCGTCTTCATCTCTTTCTCTCTATTTGGGACTTCCACTGTACAATTTTCCGAGTGAGAGAACTTCGATTGAGTTTTATCAGCCCTGTATGGGCCTTTGCATTTTTGTGTGTGTGTGTGTACTAGTGTGTACTCGTGTGTATGTGCGTCTTGTGTGTACTTGTGTAGATCGGCCCTCTTGCAGTCCTCTGCTCCACATAAGCACTTTTTCTGAATGTCTTCCTTTTTAAAATTGATGCTTTTAAATACCATTTGAATTGAGCCGTGGTATAAATGAGTTGCAGGGTCGGTGAGTAATGGATTATGTAATTGGATTACTGTAACCTGATTACAGGATTGGTGGGGGTTGTCCATTAGGAAGCGTCATCATATTAGATATTATTGAAGAGTCAAAGTTAATAACTTGAATTATTCAATCAGAGGTTAAAAAAGTATTTTGATTGAATTATACACAGTAACATGAATTCTTGTATTCAAGGAAATTCAAATTTTTAACAAATGTAACTGCATTTTGTGGACTTTTTCAACATAACTTGAGAATAATCTCATTATACTGATACAATGTACTAATACTGAGTTTCAGTATTCCAATCCAACACAATCCTTACAGGTTTAAGCAGCTAATTGGTGCTTAATAATGGAAGATGTGTTCAAAGTAACCTTTCCCATCCCCCCCGGCTTGAAAATGACAAGGTGTGTGTGTGTGTGTGTATATATAACGAGCCACTTCTCCAGGCTGTGCAACAGGATGACATCACTCTTCCTCTGACTCCCCAGCTTTGGAAGAGGCGTTTTACGTTACGTTGCGTTCAGGTGCAGCAGAGTAGCCACCGCCTGGACTCGCGACCTTGAGCAGGACTCTGACACCGGGGCAAGAAAAATGAGTGTATCCCTACGAGGATCAATGCGGTGTCACATTACTTCCCCTTTTAGGCATTTCCTAGCCACTTAGTGAGTGCAACAGTAGAATACGCTTCAATTCCTCGATCATTAACGTTACCAGCGAGTAAGGATGATAAAGGTCAGAGCCATAATGCCCCAGACGCGTCGATGTTGTGTTGACATGCTGACTCCCAGCTTGACTCTCGGGGAGAGAATCTGCTTACCGTCATTATTTTACTTCACCCCCTTTTCACTCCCTGGCAGCCCGGTAATCGGGGCACAAAAACAACCGCTTCTCTGGAAGATGAAGTACTTTTTAGTTCACCCACCCCGAAGTGAAATGTATCAGC
>JAXDDW010000078.1:742500-762500 GCA_034670385.1 Hoplostethus mediterraneus | reverse complement strand
GAGATTGAGATTGTGTGCTTGCCTTTGAATGTCAGTGTGTGTGCATGCTAGAGTTTCATTGTGTGTGTGTGTGTCCTCAGGTTCTGGTGAATATTAGGCTAATGTACTTTTTTTTGTACTGTGATTATAGAAGAACCTGTCAGGTTAGTGTGTGTGTGTGTGTGTGTGTGTGTGTGTGTGTGTGTGTGAGAATTATGTGCATGTACGTTTCTGTATATGTCAGAGTTCATGGAAACAAAAGCATTAAGAGAGTCGAGGATGGAGGTTGTGATTTGTGTGTCTGTCATAGGTCAGTACCTTACACATCTTCTTCTGTGGTCTTTGCGACCCTCTGCAAGTTTCCTCCTCTGCATAACTCATGGGCGGACAAGATAAAGTCATTTAAGAAGGATTACGTTTTAATGAAACCTTTTCTTGCTCTCTGACTCAGGAGCTGGCCTGCAGTGATTTAATGATGAATTTCAGCTTTGAAATACATAACCGTTCATATCCACCCTCCCCCTTTAATGGCATGCAGGTTTGATCAATTTAGCCATTGTATAATCCAGGATTTCCGCATGTTGTTGTATATGTGTTGGAAACTCTTGAGGCTCTGTGCTGGCTCTACGTCCTGTGATTGAAGGTTGTCAAGCACGAGGTCAGAGAACAAAGTGACAACAACAAGCGAGGGTTATTCACACTTCACATAGAGTTGAACACACAACTTCCATCACTGATTCTTCACATCAGGATATTGAGCAATCATGCCGGCGGGGGTTTTAGCCCCGCATTTCTGAGAATCCCTGTACCCGTCTGAGTCTCCTCACCACAGCGTCCTGTGATGGCAGACTTTCACTCATCTGCACAGCAACATCAAGATATTAATCAAATGCAAGTAAGCTATATTCGAGGGTCAAAAGTTCAGAGGATGTGTTTAGAAATGTTTCATATCCGACAATATGTTTTAGTGGATGCTATGCGCTAGCTGAGCATCAAACACAAACACTGAGGGTGAACTGATATCCGTTGTTGCATGAGAATAAGAGTCACAACTCCTTATGGCAGGTGCAGAATATAATCCAGAAAACCATGTTTCCTTGTGACGTCTGTAGATGAGATCGGTTCTCTGAGGGTAATCCTTTAATTGTTTTATTATCTCCTGGTTTTTGGGTTACTCTTGTGTCAGTCTTAGGTCAGCAGATGTCCTCCAACACCTTCTTTCCCTTTTTATTGCTTTGTTACCTTCATCATTTAGTGTGTTATTGTTTTAGTGTAGTTAGTTTAGTCCTATCTAAGCTCCTCTGTAATGTCTGTATGTTGGAGAAGGTTTGCCACCACACCGTCACTGATGTGGTCTTGCACTCTTTCGTATTAAATCTACTCACCGAATTGTTCTTGTGTCTGCTGATGATTGACATGAAGGTTGACGAACCGAGGTTGGAGTTCCACCACACTGTCATATTGCTTCCCTACTAGTAAGCGTTTGGTTGGTGAGGCTGTAGGCTCATTACAGTTCAATCTGTTCAACATCCTCCAGTATTATGTCGGCTCTCAAACTGAGCTGTATTTCCCTTCCCAACACCCATCAGTCAAGCCGGTGGCAGCAACTCTTTAATCCACTAAACGGAAAGTCCAGGTAGTGCTAAAGAAGCATGGCCTCTCCAGTTCCAACATTAATATAGTCTTCCTTTAAAGAGCTACAGGGGCTGGATCCAGATTAAGTCTAGCACCATTCCCTTAGGACCTAGGCTATGCATGTACAGGCATGTAGCCGTCATAATGGGATTCAACGCAGCATAATTCTGCTGGCATTTACAGTGCTAGGTTTTATTTTTTAATGTAATAACCCTGCTAAACTAAAACGGCATCTCGGGCTTGAATACATTACCCCGCGTAGACTTGCTTCAGCTCAAAAGAAGCATTTGCATCCGCGGATAAACAATATGTGCATGACATTGACCTGGACTACAGATTAAAGGGTTCTCCTTATCTTTGAAGCTGCTTACAGGGAAACTTGCTAAGTTCGCTGGGAGTTTAGAGTCAAGCTGGGTCCATGATGGCTGCCTTGGGGTCTTTAAAAGGCGGGGCTTAAGTCGAGAAGTGTCCGGCTTAGTGGTGCGCCTGTAGCTTATTTTCCCAGCAGGACCTTCCACGAATATCATTGGCCAAATTCCATGTTAGCGATAGTAAAATAAGTCACTTTTATTTGCCAAATACACACGTACAAGTCATTTAAAGTGCCGTATAGTACTGTAACTGCATACATTGTAAAGAGTTTACAACATCCACGCTTGGACACGGGGCCTTGCTTGCAGGATGGATGGGAATATTGGGAATTGTATATTTGGCCGAGGCAAGATTGTCTTGTCTCGGCAAGACACTAAAATACAATACACTAAGGCCGTCTGCAGGCCTCTTCTACAATACAATACAGGCCTGTTGGTTGCCTTTGATCAATTGGAAATTAGCACAGGAGACATGGTGTTCACAGGTCTAGAGGATGGTGAGACAGAATTACTTCCACTCAACTCAATTATCATACGGACGACAGACAGAGGCTGATGAAAGGATCTATGTAAAATATCACATGGGTGAGTTTGTATAAAGGAAGTGTATCTGCTTGGAGTTCTGCAGAGTATCCTCATAGGCAGAGATGCTGTCGGATATTTCTCCCTTTCAGCGCTGAACTGTATTAAATACTCATTGAATCCTGAGATGTAGATTGTTGCTGCTTTCTTCTTGCGTTCATCACCACGACCAAGAAATAATTCCTAACAGTGGGTACTAATACTGCAGTCAAGGACGTAGTTGACAATATACCAAGACAGAACATGATTGTGAAGTGTAATGTGCGTGGGTGTAGCGGTAGGGCAGCGATATGGGGAGAGTCGAGTGTATGCACTGCAGCAAGGCTGGGGCACACATTCAAAGGACTGCATTATACATCAGACCAAATGGATAGCACACACTGTATTTACTTTCCCACCAGTAGCACAGTGTTGCTGTTCAGCGTATTCAAGTGTTGAGTTTGGGAGCAGGCACATCATGTCCTGTTTACACCGACCCAGATAAGGGTGGATGAATCCTACAATGCACCACTATCTAGGATAATGAGCGCACGCTGTACCCTTCGCTGTTGGGTTTTAGTCGTCTGCGGTCTCCATGGTAATATTGTTTGTTCATTTATGAACGTGTCCCCGAGGTACAAAGAAGTACAAGGAGCATTACTTACTGGTGTTGAGTCGGCACGCCGCTGGTCACAGTAAGACGTAATCCTGAAAATGAACAGTTGTACATACGTGCAGATGCAATACATTCGCTGTGAAATACTCCTTCAGGTGCTGCTGGGAGATCCGACCACGGATTCCAATGCAGACGGCGAGCAATACGTCCAATCCTGGGCTGTAACTAATGAGGGACTGCATGAGCTTCTGCCTTCTAATATATCTGGGCTTAATTAGGTGAGGCTTTGACCAGGAGGCGAACGTAAAGCTGGTAAAGCCGTTTGTGAAAGTAAATTTGTACACAATACTAGAATTTATCATTCTGTTTCTGGTTGTACTGATGCTCTGTTGCCACAGACATGTGGTATGTGTGTCATAGACATGTGCCTGAGTGTTTCAGAGTAAACTAGTGAGGCCTGGATTTGAGGCCCTATTAGGCAGTAAAGCTGAACTTGACCAGACTACTACTATGTGGAGAGAGCCTGTAGGATGAACCTTGTTAAACATGTTATCTAAGCATAGGTGAACCAATCATAGGAGACTTCTTTGTTCCTAAAGAAACTATAAAGATTATAGTTAGCTGATTTTCAGTGAGAGAGACCATGCAGAGGGTCTGACTTACTGTAGGGCCTGGTTCAAGGTATTTCTCTCCAATATATCTGTATACAATATATTTAATACTTCAACCTATCAGTGTTTTGTGTATTATTTTGTTTTAGTTCTGAGTGCTTCCAGACAATTTCCACGACACGTTCAAAAGTCCTAAGGAAGGTGAACCGAGGCCCTGCCGGAAGATTTCCAAAAAGATTAAAGCGGGTAACACATGGCGTGATGTTTGGGGGCTTGTCAGTTTTCTTTAGACTACATAGACAGACAAAAGGGCCAACTACTAAATACAACACATGGCGGCTATTAACAAGTTGAAGGTATTGAAAGACATTCAGGGAGTAGACATATTATGCACGACACTTGTCAGGGTTTCCATCTTTTCTTTTAGATTGTCAGAGATTAAATTAAACGTTGGCAACCATTCAGAAGCCGCAAGCAAGACAAAGACACCACGGGAAAACCTTCAAAGATGTCAGGCAAGAAACAAATATTAGCCATGGCACTTAAAAAGATGAATGTTTTCCTTTACATTGTCAAAAATAACAAATACTCTCACACATTAGAGATGTCAGAAGCTTAAAGCGAGGCGAAGCCATGCCCAACTGGAGGCCATTCAGAAGTTAAAAACAAAGAATAGATTTTTACATTAAAGTCCCATTTTCCTTTTATATTTTGGATAAAAAATAAATTAAACTGAAGGCCGAAATGGATTGAATGAATAATGGATGGATAAATTGCACTGCAATTTCCCAGCTTGGGATTAATAAAGTACATCTATCTATCTATCTATCTAAATGGACAAATCCTCTTCATTCAGAAGCCCTGAGCAAGTTTAAGGCACTATTGGGACAGTCACAACAACCCAATGCCGTGAATGAACAATATTTGCGAGATATAAATTCCTTCAAACATGTAGAAGACGCCCCAAGCAAGGCGAAACCCAGGCCCTGTTGGAAATCCTCCTCCTCAAGGACTCAACTCACATTGACATTTTTTGGTTTCCCATTTTCCAGCTTGTCAGCGAGTGAAAGCAGATCATCTTGCCGCTGGGTCGGACCACCTGAGAGTTTAACAGGATCATTCTGAATCAAGCGTCTGTTCAGAGACACCGATACATGGACAGCATCCTGTGGAAGTATAAATAGCTAATGTGCTGACGGTTATGGCCAGTAATGTTTCCCAGTTGCGAATCCATCCCCACTGATATTGCCATATTGCCCATCTACAACTTTCTCACTTTAACAGCTTAACTTGAGTTCATCCTCTTTGTTCCCGAAGTGAATTTTGCCAACAGTTAGGACTTTCAATAGTTGTTGTCCTCACCCCTTTGTTCGTTGGGCCTCAGTGTATCATCCGTATGGACTTGAATCCACTTTGCGACTCCTGCTGAAGCCGCCATGCCCATCCTTGTTCCCTCCTAACGTTGCTTGTGTAGCGTGGCCTTATTGTGGGACTCGCTAATGAAACAAGGGGCTTTTATCCTGCGACTGGCTGCACTGAGGGACAGATGTTGCTGCAGGCTCTTTTAATTTGTCTGAGTCAAATTAGTATACAATGAATTTCATAAACCCTCGAGGGTCCTCATTCAATCACAGTGTTGCCTTATGTTTTCGAAGCTAAAAAATTATGCAAGGGACAAAAAAACTGGGCCAAACTTGATTCGGAGAAAACACAAAAATCCAAGCATTCCAATGCAAAATGTTTTACTCAAGTCAGAAAACATTCAGCTTTGTCTAATTTGCTGCCGAAACGTGGTTATTTGCATCGTATTAAAGCGCTCCCTTCCTTATATTTGCGGTGTCTTTTTATAATGAGACTATCATTAGAACACATTGATCTGTCGCTTCGTTCACCAATGAGCAGTTCAGCGTTGGGATTTCTTGTGATGCGTGAATGTGTGAACGGTCCTCACGAGTGATTGGCACAACTGAACATAGTACTCGGCTTATTTCAGCGTGAAGATTGTCCTTTGCACTCTTTATATTGGCGTATATTCACTTACTTATCTCATGTGTTTAATTAAAAAGTAGGTAGCTAACTTATTGCACTTTTACCTCAGCACTGGTTCTGCTCTTAGATTGTTTAGGAAGAAAATACACTTACGATTTCTGGTGACTAGTAGTTCTCTACCTACCTATGTTGAATGCACATATTGAAAGTCACTTTGGATAAAAACGTCTGCTAAATGCCTGTAGTGTAAAAAAAATAATTTAATGGATGAGTGAATGAAGGAATGGTCAAGTTAATGAATGAATGCAGGCAGGAATGATTGAGCTGAAATCAAAGAGCAGCGTCTTGATTCTCCAACAATTAGCCGTTGGCCGGAGTACTTTTAACATGCTATAGTAGAAGAGGCAAATCAGTCCGTAGTGTCCTTCTTATGCCCGTCTGTAGCTCTGCTGGCCAAGTGCTGGAAAACACTGTCTAATTTCCATGCAAACAGTTTGTGGTGTCACTCATACAGCGAGCGAGGAACTTTTTCGTCTCTTCGGCTTTTCAAAATGCGAAGTGAAACTGTCTCACTTAGAAATCTCTAACGAAAACATGACACCGCCATCTCTCCAAGTCATCAAGAATGTGGATCTGCTTTCCCCACCGACACTTTTCACACCAGGCTGATGCATAATTGTCCTTCTGCTAGGCCAGAATGTGAACGTTGGCTAATTGAGACATTATGGTGACGGCAGCCAAGAAGCCCTTGCCAAGACGGTGTCCAAAAAAAATCTACGCCTGTTTGCTAATGTTTCTGCCTTCTGTCTCTCATTCACCCTTCAAGGCGGACAGGGTGCCCAACAGCCGTTTGTGAATGCAGACTGGAGAAATGATTAAACATACTGCCTCTGCTGGATCCTCAAATATGTCTTTAAAAAAAAAAAAATGTGCACAGCTGTGCTTCGGGTTTCTTTGGCAGCAGGGGTCACGAAGCTTAACCTAGCAAGTAAAAGAACCAACTCAAGTTTCAATTGAGCTTTTAAAGTTTAAATAAATAACTACAGTTCAGGTAAAATGGGTGTTAAGGGTTACAACACGTCAGCGTCCTCTCTCGCTCACATTCTTTAATGTTGGATAATTAGTGAATAAACAAGTGTATTATCTACTCACCTTTCTACCCTTTAGTGCTGGTACCTGCTATGCGTGTGTGTGTGTGTGTGTGTGCACGGGCACGCTAATGAATGCATTCTCATGAGTGCATTGTTTTGAGTTAATGTGAAAGGGCTAATGGGAAAGAAACGACTAAGATTGAAAAAGTGGAAAGTGTAATTTTTTAAACTTAAACTAGTTTGACTCGTTCACTCGGGCGAATCACAAAATGACTCGTTCTCACTGTGAGTCACTTGGAGCAAGAGCATCCGCTAAATACTGAGATGTAAATGTTAAAGCTACACGAAACTGAAATATGGTTTCACTGGGTGGGGTTACTCTGACGCCAACACACACGATACAGTGTGAAATGCAAATAAAAGTACTCACTACGAGTAAGTAGAACTAATTTTATCCAAATTTTCCATTTGCTTCCTGGTTAATTTGCCACCTAATTAGCAGGCTAACTAACAGTGAATACAAACACAAAAAAACGATACATTCACAACATTTTGACAGACTCAAACCCAGTGACCGTCCTCGGTGGCTCTATTTTTTCCTATTTTTTCAAACGTTGGTGAAAAGGTAAAAACAAACTCCACCTTGACATCAGTGCTTGACTCAGTTGAATCATGTTGTCGCCTCTCTCTCTCTCTCTCCCTGCCGACAGTGTGGACCTGGTGCACGCCCAGCTTCATGTCTGCGAAGGCCGCAGCCTGCCGGACCTCGGCCTCAAGCAAGACAAGATCAGGGTCAACGGCTGCGCCATCCAGTGCCGAGTGACGACCGAAGACCCCTCCAGAGGCTTCCAACCGGACACCGGCAGGATCGAGGTAGGCGTCATCTCAGGACTCCCATATTCCCATCGGCGTGTTAGGAAGCTGCCTCTACTGCCTTGTGTGTGTCTAGTGTATTAAGGGCCTGTGGCTGGAAGTACCCTGTGGCAAACATCACTGAGACATGCTCAAACGAAGAAAAAGCATGTAGCACGAGAGTCCCCAACTTATTTTGAAAGCTCATCCAATATTGAGGTCAGAAAATGACTCGGACCCCGTTTAGAAAATTGTGCTGAGGGGACAGAAATGAAGCAGTGACGGTGTGTTGCCTGATGAGACTGCATGGTTGCACGGTGGCTTCTTTACTGTCCAAACGCCATTAGCAGTAGTCCTTGATTTGATAGATCTATGTATTCATTCTATCTCTTCGTTTGAATTTGATCAGAAGGAAATGGTAACGGACCCCATGTTGATATCAGGGTTCCCAGGAGATGGTGTAGAAAGGCTGATATGGCACATCCCATTTCGCGTTCTCCGTTTGCTGGAGGCTTTCATCCAAAGCACCTTACACTACCTTGAGTGCTACCAGGCCTGAAGCTCAGGGTGGCCCGTCCATCGCCTCACTCCTGCCATTGACAGCACCACATACAGTGCATTCAGGAAGTATTCAGAAACCCCTTTGCTTTTTTCACATTTTGTTATGTTGCAGCTTTATGCTGAAATCGTTTAAATTCATTTTTTCCCCTCATCAATCTACACTCAATAACCCAGAATGACAAAGTGAAAAACAGGATTTTAGAAATTTTTGCAAATTTATTAAAAAGGAAAAACTGAAATATCACATTGACATAAGTAACAAAATGTGAAACAGTGAAGTGGTCTGGATGCTTTCTGAATGCCCTGTATGTACAGTATAGCATCTCCGCGTTAAGACAAAGTGTAGAGGAAGGTTCTGGCTGCGCAGGATTAAAGAGCACCAGACAAATTTGCCAATTGATTTTGGGAAAATAACTTTTTTGTTCTATATCGAACGTCTTTGTTTTACAGCGTAGGGTTAAGGTAACAAATGAAACGGAACGTCCTCATATAGCAGCAATCCATACAGTAGCTCTAAGTGGGTCTGTATGTATGACGGCGCCATTTTTCTCTGTGTGAGTGATTGATTGGGGGTGTGTGTGTGTGTGTGTGTGTGTGTGTGTGTGTGTGTGTGTGTGCGTCTATCTCTATTCCTGCTTATGAAAGCACAGGATGTGATTGTGAGAGAAGGACTATATACATGTGTATCTGTATGGTGTTGAAATGAAAATGTTTTGTGTGTGTGAGGGATGGGTTGTCTCTTCAGTAGTACTTTTGGTGATTCCTCACTAGTGGTGGGCGATAATCGTGTTTATAATCGTAATCGCAAATTTCAAAATCGTTGATTTCGATTGTTATTTAGGCTACAAGAACGAGGAACGTCTAGAAGCGCCAGTTAGCAAAGCAACGTGTGTGTGTGTGTGTGTGTGTGTGTGTGTGTGTGTGTGTGTGTGTGTGTGTGTGTGTGTGTGTGTGTGTGTGTGTGTGTGTGTGTGTGTGTGTGTGTGTGTGTGTGTGTGTGTGTGTGTGTGTGTGTGTGTGTGTGTGTGCATCAGACGTAACATCACTTTCCCGTGAATGAACGGGCCAAATACTTTCCCCAATACTGCGTTCATGAACTGTCCCCTTAAAAAATACTACGTGGTATTCAGTCACGTCCCTCCGCCCCGTCCAGTAACGCCGCGAGAGAATGTGTCAAGCCGGGCAGGAAGTCAGACACAGGAACGGCATAGAGCATCCAGTCAATTTCAAAATAAAACGAATTTCAAAATAACACAAAAGAAATAAAAAATCGTTCATTAATCGTAATCGAGGTAAAAGTTTGAAATAATCACGATATTGATTTTGAGTCATATCGCCCACCCCTAGTCCTCACTGCGGTTGCAAGTCGGCAACCAGTGATTTTTGTTGCTCACACATGAGAAGACACAAAGGTCTTGGAAAACGAGAGATGCCCTGGATTGCCTGCTGTGTCCTTTCCTTCCAGTCTCTTCCTTCATTTCCTCTTTCTCCTATCGGCTCTAATTTCTCTCTCTGTCCCGTTCATTTTCCTCTCCTCCTTCCTTCTCTCCATGGGATCGGTGAATGAAGCGCTGCCTAGTGACATAACAGTGTTTTTTCTTTTCCTTTTGACTCCTCGGGTGTGATTTGAATTTGTCTCGCGCTGGTGGTTTCGCCATCAAACAAATCATCTGTCTCTTGGCTCCGCGCTAACGGGAATAATGAATGGCGGTGTTGCGCACACAAATTTGTTTGGATTACGTTTGATTCCATTAATTTCTCTCCCAGGGGCAGTTGCTTGAGTTTATTAGTGGTTTATGTGGTTTGACGATCAGATACTGAGTTTTGATCATATTAACTTGGAAGTATTGCTACATTCAGATGAAATCCTCATCCGACAAGTCGGCCTTTCGGGGTTTCAGATTCATGACCGGATCGGGGACACAAAACGGCACCCATGCTTTGTGTTTTTAAGATTTTATTAGAGTGCAAGCTATCCAAATAACGTGGTACGTGGCTCCATAGGTTCCAATGTGCTTTATAGGGGTGGGCGATATGACTAAAAATTTATATTGGGATTATTTCAAACTTTTACCTCGATTACGATTAATGAACGATGATTTTATTTGTTTTATTTTGAAATTTGTTTTATTTTGAAATTGACCGGACGCTCTATGCCGTTCCTGTGTCTGACTTCCTGCCCCGGCTTGACACATTCTCTCGCGGCGTTACTGGACGGGGCGGAGGGACGTGACTGAATACCACGTAGTATTTTTTAAGGGGACAGTTCATGAACGCAGTATTGGGGAAAGTATTTGGCCCATTCATTCACGGGAAAGTGATGTTACGTCTGATGCACACACACACACACACACACACACACACACACACACACACACACACACACACACACACACACACACACACAGGTTGCTTTGCCAACTGGCGCTTCTAGATGTTCCTCGTTCTTGTAGCCTAAATAACAATCGAAATCAATGAAAATTTGCCACGATTACATAATTAAATTAGGATTATAAACACAATTATCGCCCACCCTCTTGCTTTACTACTCACTGTGAACACAAGTCGATATTTGTACTGCTGCATAGTGCAGTACAGGTGCTTTTCTCAACCAGGTATGAGTGGACTAATCATCTAAATATAGCGGATAACCTTTCCACTTCAAGGACGTTCTGCCTTGTTTTCATCTCTTGTTTCTGCATGCATTACTTCCCTCCCACCCACCAGCAATAACATGATATACAATATAAATATCTTCCTCCCCCGTCTATCCCTCCCTCCATACCTCTCTCCACCACTCCTCTTCCTTCATCACTGTTTCTACCTTTCTTCTGCTTCTCTCCACCATTGATGCGCAATGTGAATGAACCAATAGAATAAACAGGGTAAAAGTGAGGAAGGGTGGATGAATTAGTCATTACTGCAGGGCTGTGACAAGGTCAACTACTGAGAGACGGAGTGTGAGGTGGAGGGCGGAGGGTGGAGGAAGCAAAGGAGATGGGGAAAGAAAGGGAAAAAAAAGTCTTCATTAAGCTACGCTCTTTTATGTCGCTTCAGACGCGCTGGAGGCAACTGTTAATTTGCTTTGACAAGCGAACACGTCGAGGTCGCTCGGAGTCTGGCTGCAGAAACCCCACAGCAGGATCTCTCCAGGTCTTGGCGGAGCGAAGGCGGAGCGGCCCCGAGTCCGACAGCCGTTAAACTCTGAACCGAAACGTAATTGGGGCGTTAATGCCGTTGGAAATTCTGCCGTCACCTCCGCATTTCAGCGCGATGAGAATTTCCTCTCAAAGGGTTGTTGTCGGGCGCTGGTGATGGGAGGGCAGGACCTCTCCCCAACCCCTCGCCAAAGCACTCCAGATAGTGTCAATATCCTCTACATGGACACGAGTGCATCAAGGGTTTGGCTCTTCCGGGGGGTCACGCGCCCACGTGTTGGGAGAAAAGAAACCAGGAAGTGAAAGAGAGAGAGGTAGGAAATGGAGTGAGGGGGAAATATGGATGGCAGAGGAATGGAATGCAGGAACGAAGCAACAGTAGTTTGCAGGCTAGACCGGCTGGTTGTTTGTGGTCCGAAAACCTTGTCTTGTCTCGCTCTTTATTCTTTATTTCTGAGAAAAAGTGTGAAAGGAAACAGATAGGCGCTCAACACCCCCCCGCCCCGCCATCTTTTTCTCTTATCAGCCTCGAATGGACTTTTCAGAGTCTGGGGATGGAGGAGGAGGAGGAGGAGGAGGTGTGGCGTGAGGGACAGAGACAGAAAAGGAATACCGGTGGAGCGACAACGGCGATGATGAAGGTCGGCCGGATCGGAGAGCGTGCGCTTCGAGGAGTGGAATAATACAAGCGGCCATTACTCAACCTTTCATTTAAAGCGGCGCTCCATAATTGTAGTATCACACCCCCCCCCCCCCCCCCTGCTGCAGCGGCGCCGCCCCTCTCCTGGCGCCGTCACGGAGACCCGTTTTTTTTTGCACCCTGAAAAATGATGGACTGAGCACTTAAATCGAGCATCGCAGGTGTGACAGCTAAAACGTTTCCACCGTCAACAAGTCAAAACCCTGAATATGTAAACGTAGCGAGATGTTTATACGACCAAATTAATTCCCCCCCCCCCCCCCCCCAGACCAATAAACCCCCCTTAACGGCGTCATGAAACACTCGCAGGGTTGTTGTTTTTTTGTTTCTGAGGAATTGGCATCGGCCTCATGGTGGCATTTGTTGCCGTAGCGACGCGAGCGCCACTGGGAATCAAACTGGTGCTCTCAACATTGTATTAAAGTCCGTTTAATCAGTTGGATGTGGCTCGTTCTCTCTGTCGTTCCACGTGGAAGTACGTGGATCGGCTTACCTGCCTTGTGAAGGGAAGGAGAGGGCGCCGAGGAAAACCATGGGGGGTCTGAAATATGAAAGAGAACAGTTAAAACGGTTTAAAGAAATCTAAATTTAAGGCCTTAAAAGGCAAGATTTTCTATTTTTTAAATCTAAAAATACACATTTGATTAGTCTGAATCACAAATTGGCAACAGAAGAACTTTTTGTTTTTCTTAAATTTAAATCCAGGTTGTATTAAAAGTATCTTGAAGCATCTCAAAGGGAGAGAGGGGAGGGAAAAGAGAGAGAGAAGGGGAATATACAGAGCGAGGGAGGGAGGGAGGGGGGGAGACGAGTACGAGGAGTGATGGATGTCGAGGCGAGCGGGTAGCGACAGTCCCGCCGAGAGAGCGAGGGGAAAAGACAACGGGGGGGTGGACGATGTGCTTTGGGATCAACCTGGGTGGGGGAGGGAGGGAGAAAGGGAGGGAGGGATAGTGTGTATTAAAGTGGCACCTTGACATTTTAGATTTTAATCTGTTTTTCCTCACCAGGTACGAGTCACATTAAATGTACCCGCCGACCTTTTGACGCACGAGCCCGCTCGACGAAGCAGTCCCGCTTTCCTACGACCCCCGAACGCCTCACGCCAGCCCCCGCTAACAGCAGGAGGACGCGGGGGTGGAAGCGTCTACTGTGTTAATAAAGTACGGGAGTGCGTGGCGATGCGTATCTCCTGATAGCGTCAACAAATGAGCGTCGATCACCTCTCTCCGTTGTCTCTCCATCCATCCACCGGCTCGTCTCTCCATCAATCTCTCCCTCCGCTGATATCTCCCATCTGCCCTCGATGAATCACTCCGTCACGGCCGGCCGTTCCTCTCACCCCTCCCTCCCTCCCTCCTCTCTCTCTCTCTCTCTCTTCCTCCCTCTCCCCCCCTGTGTTGCCTGGTTCTCCTCGTCTCTTATTTCTCATTACCTTCCCCTGCCCTCGTCTCCATGTTGTATTTATGACATGGATTGTGGAGGCGCTCTGACCACTGGGCGCTCGTTGTTTTGGCCCCCAGCTAAACGAGTGCTTTAATTTTACTAGTTTATTTCACACCGGACGCTTTTTGCATCAGGATGATTATTTTGATGGTAGGTTTTTCTCTCGGACCTCTGTTATCTCCCTGTGTACGGCGTGGACAGTTACACAATTCAATCCCGACTCGACAGAAGCAGACATCGTCCCACGCTGATACCTGGGGGCTCTTATTTTGTATTTTTTGTAACTTTTTATTTTTTGCATTATTTTTCAAAACACAATATTTCTTGACATAGGACCCCAATAAAGATAAATTAATAATAATAATTAATAAAAATACAATAAAATAAAAAGGATATAATAATAATAAATAATAATAATAATAATAATAATAATAAAATAATAAATAAATAATAATAAATAAAAATAAAATAATTTAGTACCAAAAATAAGTATAAAAATAAAAGACGTTTACAGAAGGCGTGACATTTGCAGCTCAGTTACAGAGGAACAGTACCAATGGCATGTTCGATGGTATTCCATCATAATAACACATTTTTGTTTCAACCCGTCTCATTTTCTTTGACACCCAGATATAACTTACACAAGTCCACCTGGGGGCTCTTATTTTACCATTGCACTCATTGGAAGTCTTTCCCTCCCTCCATCCTCCTCCTCCTCTCTCGTCTTTGTCTCATCCCTCCATCTCATTCGCAGTCCCGCCATGTCTGTCCTCCTCCACCTTTCTCCTCCTTTGACTCTGAGAGTGATTTAGCTAAAAGACGGCGAGTAATAAGGCCGAGTCTTGCTGGTTTTCTCCTCCTCACCCGAACCTCCCCCTGTTACTCTCTCCCTTTCTCCCTCCCTCTCTCGCCTCTGGTGGACATCTTTACAGCACTGTAGGGATGAGTCCCCCGGTGGGACTTGAACCCTTAACCCTCGCCATTCGTTTCAAGACCTCTCCCTTTTGATACTCCCCCTCTCTCCCCCTCTCTCAGCGCCTCATCCGTCTAAACGCGAAACGATCATCCCATAATTCTTGCATAGTTCTCTCCCGCTCTGTTCCTCTTCCCCCCCCCCCCCCCTCTTCGTTATGTCTAGTCACTCCATCAACCCACTCACATCTGTCTCTCTCTCTCTCCCCCCCTCGGTGTGCGTCTCCCCCCTGTTTGTTTCTGTTATGGGAACACATTCGTCAGTCGATGTGTTTCGCGATGCTTTCAGGGTGCAGCGTGCACGGCGCGTTCGAGCGCACGTGATGTGTTTTTTACCCCGACCCATCCGCCCCAAACCCCCCCCACCCATCCGCCCCTCCCCCCTTCTCCACTGAAAGTCCAAATTAGAGGAAGTGTGTGTACGTGTGTTCCTGTACGTCTCGCTGTGCGCATCATCATCTTCGCCGTCGCAATAAACGGCGCCGTCCGTCACCAATGTACCCGCTAGTGAAAGCGGCGGGAAAAAAGTCCCCCGATTCTCACTTCCTACTCGGACATGCTTGGGTTTTCCCTCCACACTTGGCGCCACCAGTGATGCTGCCAGTGCTAACCAGCCATCTTGGGGAAAACAAAATGTCAAAACGCCAATGACAAACGTCTTGGGGGGGGCGGGGACAAAGCAGCTACAATTTAAAACATCCGTGTTTCTTTTTAATTAAATACAATTTCAATTTGAACGACTGCTTTGGGGATTTGTGCAATCAATGTGTCACATGAAATCTCACTTCTCTCCTTCCAGCTCGTGTTTTTAGTGTTTTTATTGTGTATTTCAGTGGGACAAATTAGCCTAGAAGGGAACGCGGTCAGGACATGTGCCTTGAATGAAAAACGGGTGGATGGGGTGTGTTAAAAAAGAGAAGATGGAGGGATGAGGGAGAGGGAGAGGGATAAATTGAGAGAGATACAGTGTTCACAGGCCACCTTGTTAACTGTGGTAACATCAAAGACCCCTGACCAGGTGTCAGGACACCTACACACACACACACACACACACACACACCAACACAGATGCGGACACGCACGGTTGTACCGGGTGTAATTTCCGAAGAGGTCACCTTTGACCTTGGAAAGGTCATGCGTGGAAAGCCTCCAACGTGATCAGACTTGCTGTTGCAGTGTGTGTGTTTCTGTACGGTGTGTGTGTACATTGTGTTTATGCTAGTGTGTGTGTGTGTGTGTGTGTGTGCGAGAGAGAGAGCTACCATTGTGTTTGCCTTTGTATCTCTCTGAGAGTGTGTGTGTGTGTGTGTGTGCATTCGTGTGTAACGGTCCTCATGCTTTTTTCATCTCTGGTCCAAATCTCATCTATTTCTGTCTGCAGCAGAATGAGCCTCCACCGTCCTCCATCTTTGCCGCTTATTGCCATGGTAATTATGGGACCGAATTAACCCAGTATTGTGTAGAGTGACACTGCTCCCCTTTTTCAGTAGTGCGCACACACACACACACACACACACACACACACACACACACACACACACACACACACACTCCTTCTGCTCTCATGTATTTTGTAGTCCGCAATTGTCTTTTCACCGTCTCTCCTCCCCACCTGCTTCCCTCCATTCTCTCTCTGTTGTAATTTCCCCTCATCTATCAAAGCAGCCAGGCAAAAATCATTATTGATCATGATGCAATCTGCACACAAAAAAAAATCTTTATTGATCATTATGAAATCTGCACACAAAAAAAAAAATCATTACTAATAATATAGAGACGCCTTGCAAGTCCTTTTTAATTGGTAGCACAGTGGGACTCACGTGGTCGTCGTCTCGGAGATCGTTCAGGGGAGTGTAAAATCGATTGATATTCAAAGGCCAAAGCTTTATTGAAAATGGGGAAACGTGCGCGAGTGCACATCCTGCAACGCTCCGTCACACTCTACTCTCACTTTTCAGTTTAGCTGCTCGTTTTTTTGCAAGTTTTTTTTGTGTGGCGAAGGAAATCCCAACGATCACAGGAGATCGATGGAGTCGACTTTTGGGATCGTCGCATTTCGCCAATGTAGTTCTCTCTCTCTCTCTCTCTCTCTCTCTCTCTCTCTCTCTCTCTCTCTCTCTCTCTCTCTCTCTCTCTCTCTCTCTCTCTCTCTCTCTCTCTCTCTCTCTCTCTCTCTCTCTCTCTCTCTCTCTCTCTCTCTCTCTCTCTCTCTCTCTCTCTCTCTCTCTCTCTCTCTCTCTCTCTGTGTGTGACGAAAATGACTTTAAAGTTTCATCATCACATGAAGTTTTTATGATCCCTGTGTGGGGAAATGGGGCCGTTGTATAGTAGCGGGATACGTCAGGAGAATAGAATCTAAATAGAAATAGAGCAAAAATGGGTTTTAGATAAACAACCAACAGTTCCAATACTCGGAGGAGAGATGCAGGAAGGGAGATGTGCAAATACAAAATAGCAGCAGTGATATTCAGAACTCAGACGCTACATTTATGAACGTTCAAAATGATAAACATCATGAATTATAAATATTTGAGTACAACACATATTACAGTACTTACAAAGTCAGTACTGTTAAATATACTCCCTCTAAATATCGGATTGAAGTTGAATCATTCAAAAATCATGTCACCCCAATTCCTCCATTTATTCCCCCCTCTCCCATCACCCTCCTGCCCCATCACCCTCCTGCCCCATCACCCCCCTCTCCCATCACCCCTCTGCCCCATCACCCCCCTGTCCCATCACCCCTCTGCCCCATCACCCCCCTGTCCCATCACCCCCCTCTCCCATCACCCCCTCTCCCCCATCACCCCCCCTGCCCCATCACCCCCCTCTCCCATCACCTCCTGCCCCATCACCCCTCTGCCCCATCACCTCCTGTCATATCACCTCCTGTCCCATCACCGCCCTCTGCTCCCATCACCCCTCTCCCCATCACACTCCTGTCCATCACCCCTCTGCCCCATTCACCCTTCTCCCCAACACCCCCCTTCCCATCACCGCCCCCCCTGTCCCTTCACTCCTCCTCCCCATCACCCTCTGCTCCTCCCCATCACCCCTCTGCCCCATCACCCTCTTCCCCATCACCCCCCTGCCCCATCACCTCCTGCCCCGATCGACCTCCTGGTCCACATCACCTTCCTGTCATCACCCTCCTCTTCCCATCATCCCTCTGCCCATCACCCCTCTCCCCCATCACTCCCGCTGCCCCCTTCACTCCTCTCTCTCTCTCCATCCCTGCACACTTCCTCCCTGTCAACTATATAATGGAGATAAATAAAACTATATTTGTCTCCAGCTTTAATAAAAACAACATGAAATAAAACCGGGAGAGAAAAGTTGGTGCTCCGTCTGACGCCTCACCAGCAGCATCACCAGGCTGATGTCTCCCTGTATTTACCGCTCAGTATAACTCTGTATAATGGGGGAGGGGGGAGGGGTCGTCTGCTCGTCTATCTCCCCCTGTCTCCCCCCATCTCCCTCTGTCTCCCTATAGCTGTGTTTTCCATTATCCCTCTATATAATAGTTATCACCCCATTCTCTTCAGCCTCCGCTCTGCCTCTCGCCATCAATTTCCGCCTTCTGTTTTCGTGTGTGAGTGTGTGTGTGTGTCTGTGTGTGTGTGTGTGTGTGTGTAGGTGCATGTGCTCTGCGTATGTCGGCATCTGTATGTGCATAATGGGTAGCAGCTGTATTAACTGTGTGTGTGTGTGGAAGCATGCATACAGGTGTGTATACATGCTTAGAGGTGTGTGTGTGTGTGTGTGTGTGTGTGTGTGTGTGTGTGTCCTCCTCCCAGCCTCATATTCCTGTCACTTATGTTGTTGTTGTTCCAGCTGATCCTCTCTCCCCTCGTCTCCCTCTTCTCCCCTCGTTCATCATCCCCCCCCCCCCCCCCTCCTCGGTTTTCACTCTGCCGGTATCTTCCTCCCATCTCTCTCCCCCCTTTTTTTTTTTCTTCTTTTTCCGTTTCCTATTTTTCCTCTGCGCTCGTTTTCTGGTTCCATATCTGGTTATTATTCTCTCCCTTTCTCATCTTTCCCCTCGTGGCATCTTCTGTCTGTTTCGCTCTCACCGGTTCACTTTATCTTCACGTTTGTCTTCCCTCTCTTTATTTCTCTCTTTTCTCTCTCTCCTCCCCTGCTGTTCTGTCTCTCCTCTCTCTCTCTCTCTCTCTCTCTCTCTCTCTCTCTCTCTCTCATCCTGTCTCTTGTAGCTGATCTGGTTTTGCAGGTCCCCATTTCCCTCCATGTTGTTTTTTTTTACCTAATTTTCCCATTCTGTCTTCTCTCTCTCTCTCTCTCTCTCTCTCTCTCTCTCTCTCTCTCTCTCTCTCTCTCTCTCTCTCCCCCTTGATTGTCGCCTCCTCCCATTGCTCTCTATGGAAATCTTCTCCTTGTTTATCGCTTCTTCCTCCCTCCATCCCTCCATCGCACCTTCCCTCCCTAACTCATTTATTTCTAAATCGGATCCCCCTCCTCCTCCCTCTCTTTATATATACACCTGGTCCCTCGTTCCCTCTTTGCGCAATACACCTCCCTCATTTTTTTTTTCATCCCCAGACTGCCCTATTTGTCATTCTCTCTCCTTTTTATGCCTGTCTACCCCTTCCGCCCTCTCCCTCCTTCCTTCCTTGTCTCCTTCTCTTGCTTCCTCTTTCCTCTCTCTGCTCTTCTGAAGGTTCATGTCTTGATTTTCTACAAGAGTCTCTCTATCTCTTCTATCTCTCTATTCTGTAATTATTTTCCTCTCTGTTTCCTTCCTTCATTCTCTCTGTCATGCCTTAAAGAGCCTGTATATTGATTTACCTATCACCTCCACATTAGTGTGTGTGTGTGTGTGTGTGTGTGTGTGTGTGTGTGTGTGTGTGTGTGTGTGTGTGTGTGTGTGTGTGTGTGTGTGTGTGTGTGTGTGTGTGTGTGTGTGTGTGTGTGTGTGTGTGTGTGTGTGTGTGTCAGTTGTAATCAGGTCCTGTGAAGGCTCGCCTCTTTGCAACTCAGCTTTTTTTTTTGCGCACGGCACGCAAAGCATCCCCCCTTACTTTAGGGACAGTTCTCAGTTGTGTGTGTGTGTGTGTGTGTGTGTGTGTGTGTGTGTCCCATAAGTTGTGTGTTTTATTCAGCAGGAGTGATATCAGGCGGCTGACTGGAGGGAGAAAGTGACTCGCTGAATTATCAAGTGAGCGTTCACCCGAGCGTTTTCCTTAATATAAACATGCACTCATTTTTTCGGGAACAAAAGTGAGGTTTTTTTTTGTTTTTGTTTTTCAAGGCTCAAATTTTTTCCGGACCTTTAGGCATCGAAGAAATATTAAAAAAAACGCTTTTGAAGACGGGCTGAAATCCTCCCCGGGGTGCCTCAGTAACACGGACCAACATCGTAATTGAGCTCTCTTCATGAATTCCAATAGAAGTGAGAGTATGTGACCAAACCCGCCATTAGTGTTTTGCGGAACGC
>JAXDDW010000078.1:645000-737500 GCA_034670385.1 Hoplostethus mediterraneus | reverse complement strand
CATTCGTACACATTCACACACCGAAGGCGAAGCTTCGGGAGCAATTTGGGGTTCAGTGTCTTGCCCAAGGACACTAAAGGAGCCGGGGATCGAACCGCCGACTTTCCGATTAGCGTACGACCCGCTCTACCTCCTGAGCCACAGCCGCCGCCCCCTAATGTTTTGCCCATCTTGGGTTCCAGTCTTACCGGTGTCTCAAAGCAATAACAAAACGAAGTAACGCGTGATGTCCCAGACTGTGCCCGCTGATGTGTCGCAAAATAACCCGTCCTTCTCAAGGGCGGGGTGGCAGTAAGGTGACAGTGAATAAGGAGACCGACCTTCAGCCGAAAGGCCAAGGTTTAAAGCGGCGAGCGTCAAGTGTCCTTGAGCAAAGCCCCTGAACGCCTCCCAGCCCCAGAGGTGCTGTTCAGTAGACGACGACTCACCTCCCTGTGGAGCGGAGCGAGCGAAAAAAGATTTTCTCTTTCGGGGCGGGGATCAATAACGTATAAGAAAAGTGAGTATAGATTTTAAAACGCAATGCCCTTATTTATCAATGGGAGAAGGGCACAGAGAGGCGAGAGGGAAATGAGTGAATAAAATGAAGGAGGAAGAGGAGGAGGAAGAATAAGCTGGGGGAAAGCCACCCACTCAAATTCATTTCAGAATCCACTTAGCCCGATCCATAGACATCACCGCTGACCGGTTAATCAGTCAGGCGTAATGAACAGACCGCACAGTGGAGGGGGGGGCGGGGGGGGGAAACGCAGCCTCTTCTCCATAGACCGTGGATTAGTTGTTACAGGCTAAACAGATTTTTCAATACACATCGCCGAGAGGAAGACAATCGGGAGACAAAAATTAGGAACATTAAGATACTGGAGGAGAATTGGAGTTGAAGCGAAGTCTGTTATTGACGAGCACTTTTAATAAGCAGCACAACAGATCCAGCCGTGGCTCCTCGTTTCACTCGGCGTCTGGTCCACCACGTGACACCACTAGTCCAACTCCCCAGAGATGCAAATGCATGTAATGACCTAGTAATCTGACACACATTTGGCATTTAAAATATCGCTAGTTAGTTCTGCTCCAGAGCTGCTGCAGCGGCGGATGGCAGACCGATTCATAACGCGGCAGAAAGGACTAGTTGAATATCAATAGCGTCCTCTGGCCACCTTGTATTTTTTTTGATTCCCTACTGTAATTGCCGCTGACACACTCCCACACATGTAGAGTTGTGTTTCCTCCCTTTGGGTCCCCGGCCAAAACATTTATCACGCCTTTTTAAAATGTCAGAAAAGCTAATTGACTTTTTTTTTTTCCAAGTGCCACGGGGAAAAGTCAATTAGCTTCTCCGTCAATTAGCTGGGATATGAGGTTTATGAGGACACTGGTATGGGTTCACATTCATGATTCATGTTTTTGTCAGCAGCAGCAGCAGTAGTAGTAGTAGTAGTAGTGAGTAAGTCTTACTTCATAAAAAGTTCCACATGCACCGGGCGGTCTGAGCTCGACGGGAATGCCACAGCAGAATAAACAACTCATTCATCTTGGGATGTGAGCGGAGGGTTTTTTGGCTGCAGCCCTACAGCGGCACCATTTGTTCACTCTCTCCATATTATCCCCATTAGCTCCCATTCACATTCTTGTCTGTACCTTTCCCTGCCAGCCCTATCCGAATAATGTGCTAGCTGCAGGCTCACAGGTTGCTAAGTGTCCATCTCTCATCGCAGAATGTGCTTCCACTTCAGCACTTCACTGACGTTGCATGGGGGGAAAAAAACAAAAAACCTCCTCACTCCAATTTTGGTTTTCTTTTGTAATACGACGTGAAGGTTTCTGCGGTTGTGCTTGTGAATTTCCGTGACCCCCCCCCCCCCGCCCCCCCATTTGTGAAACTTTTCTGAAATTTGAAAAATTCACAGCTGTCAATCTAAAATAAAATTGCTGTTAACAATTCTTCAAAAGCTTGTTGGAGATTTTTTCTGGCAGCAGCGACGTGGCGTTTAGGTCGGCTGGAGTCTGACCTACCGGAAGTGGTTTCCTCTTCCTTTTGTGTCGTGCAACAACAGCAACATTGTAGCAGCAAGCGAGTGATTAAAATACAATCATGGAAACACTTTGAAGAAGAATTGGATCTGCAATACGGCAGCCTTGTGCCTTTTTGCTGCCTCTTGAGTTAAGCCCCGCCCACGACTGACGGTTAATTGGTTTTCAGAAATACAAACATCCCAGTTCTTTTTTTTCCCCCCACTATGCCAGAATGATCAAGCTTTCTGCCAAGCCCTCTGTCCTGCGTCCTGTAGGCGTGGCCGAGCGAGGCTGGACCGGTGTCCGGCGTACTGGCCGTTGCGTCACACTGGAAAGCGTGTGCAGTGGTGCATGATGGGCAATGATAGCTCGGCTGAACGGTGACGTGTGGGTGTAATGTCGCGTGGGATGGACTCGGTGCTAAGTTTAAAATACCCTAACATTCAAAGCACATCAGATTATTGACTGTTGAGCTGGGAAATGCCACGCCAGGCCCGGTGTCATTTAATAAAAGGTTTTCCACTCTAGCAAGTCCAAAGAGAGGCTGAGAAAGGCCAGTACTAAAGTCAGTGGATGGTGGTTTAAGTGTAAGTAAATGTTAGCACACATTTATTGACTTCTAAACTAATATATGTATGTATTACATCTATATCACATGGCAAAATACGTGAATCCTTAGCAGAACACCGAGAGCACATGTGGTGGTATTGCTGCTGAAATCTGCACCCGGTGTGAAGGCGTTTATTGCTAGGACCCCTGTCTGAATGCATGTCACCGAGCTATAAAATGTTACCGGCCCCCGCTTTAAATTGAGGTCAGAGAGGCATGGTCTGCAATCCTGTACGACGCAGACATCCCTCCCCCTCTCCTCACCCGTTCCTCACCCGTTCCTCAGCTAGCACATCGGGCGGAGAGAAAGCCTCAGCCTCGGGGGGGGGGGGGGGGTCAGGGTTTGATTGACATTCGCTACTTTGCATTTGAGCGAAATGTCGGGACACCTGAGTTCACTCCATGGCGTGTCCGCTTAAAGCCAGTCAGATGCTCCTGTAGTATCAGCGGCGTGGAGCATCAGCCCGGTTGGATCGGCGTTGACGCGTAGCACCGTGGAGGATGGGGTTTATAGAGGAGAAACCCGACGAAGCGAGGAGGAACTTCCAATCGATGTCGGGTTTACTACCAACTCAGCCAGCCTCTACTAGGATGTGCTGTGCTGTGTCCGTCGTAGCCTCCAGACTCCCGAGTTGGTGACCGAGTGGACCTCCACATTTAAAGAGCCCTGCTCCATTTCAAAGCCCCTTCCTGGTTTTGTCTTGTTTTACGTCTAAATGACAGAGTGAGGAAGAGGGTGACTCAGCATTAAGACGATTCATTACTCCCTTGGGTGCCGTAGCCATCATTATCCTACTCCGATTGGATACACTGGCTTCTGAGAGGAGTGTGTGTGTGTGTGTGTGTGAAAGAGTATGAATGGCTGCAGGTTGCTTGTGTGTGCATGTTTAGGGTTGTGTGTGCATCAGGAGTGTTGCGTGGGCAGACAATTAGAAGTAAGTGTGTGTGTGAGAGAGAACCTGCATGTGTGCTTATTTATGTGCATTTGTGATTGCATATGTTCAGTGTGTGTGTGTGTGTATGTGTATGTGTGTGTGTGTGTGTGTGTGTGTGTGTGTGTTCGGCGGAGAGGGAGGGAGCAAATGTCATTAATGCCGGTCATGTAGACGCCTTACCGAGACAGACAGTGTGTGAGAGACAGCCATAAATCTAGCAGACTCCAGAGGGGGAGAGGGGCGGGGATCAACAGAGACTGGAGGAGAGAGAGAGAGAGAGAGAGAGACTAAGAGAGAGAGAGAGAGAGAGAGAGAACAGCTTTCCTCTCTTCCCTCTCTTTCCCCAGTGTGGCCATCTGTACAGAGTGCGATTAATCATCCTGTATCCCCAGACATGGCGAGATGATGCTGTGACACTCAAAGCCTGTGTGTGTGTGTGTGTGTGTGTGTGTGTGTGTGTGTGTGAATCCTTGTTTGGGTGTGTGCACGTCTGTTTGGGTGCACGCGTGTGTGTTAATTCTGCAGCCAAGTATTTGTGTGTGTGTGTGTGTGTGTGTGTGTGTGTGTGTGTGCTATTTCTACAACCATGTGTTAGCCTGTGTGTGCATAGCCACTTGCCCCTTTCTGCGTGTACCGTTTACGTGTGTGTGTGTGTGTGTGTGTGTGTGTGCATGTTGGCATTTATGACACATTCTATTTGTTTACCGTTCTGTCGCCGGCGGTAACGGCCAGTCCCATTGGCAACCAGGCATCATTGATGGTGTTAATTAGCGACATGTCCCGAACTGTCTGCTTGACTGGAGAGGAGAGAGACAGAGGGGGTCGTGGGGGGGAGACGGACAGAGGGAGGACAGAGAGGGGAGAGAGGTGGAAGAGTTGACTGGTTTTGGTGAGAAAAGGGGGGAGGGAGGCGGGAAGGGATGCCCGGAGACAAAGGGAGAAACCGGGAGAGAGGGTGAGGAAGACGGGGTGTGACGGATGGAGATTGATGGAGTGGTTGGCAGATGGATGGTTTTTCTGGATGTGAGGGAGGGAAGGGACAAGGAGAGGGGATGAGATAGGGATGGTTGACGATCAGGAATGGAGGGAGGAGATGGAAGAGAGACAGGAAGGGGGGATGGAAAAGAGTGAGAGAAGAGTAGAGGACAATTTGAAGATGGGGAATGAAGGGCAAACGGAGAGGAAGCACACTTCTTGATTCGTAAGACGAGGGAGGCGGCGGGGATGGAGTGGAGGGATGGAGTGGAGGGATGGAGTGGAGGGATGGAGTGGAGGGATGGAGTGAAGGATGGAGTGAGGGATGGAGTGAAGGAATGGAGTGAAGGACGGCGCCCCTGGTTGGCAAAAATGAATAGAGCTAGGAGGAAAGGGGGAGAGAGGTGGGTGTGAAGATATAGATGAGGGGGAGGATGGATGGCTGGGGGGGAAGGGGCTTTGTAGTTCAGCAGTAGGAGGAGGAGGATATGGGGGAGGCAGGGGGAGAGTAAAGGGAGACATGGAGGGAGGCAGACTGCACTGCTTCTACCTTTTTTGACATTTTCTCTTTTTCTTCTCTCCCTTGATTGCTCTTTCTAGGTCTCTCTCTCTCTCTCTCTCTCTCTCTCTTCATCAGGATTCAGTTCTCGCTTTGTCTTTTCACTTCTGCTTCTCTCAAATATTTTGAAAGAGCGAGAGCAAAATAATAGGAAGGGAAAAACAACAAAAGTGAACGCGGAGTGTCGAATTTTGAGGTTTTGAATCTGATTAGATGTTTTAGTTATGTGCCAGAAATTCTCGGAGGCAAAAGAACGGAGAATGGAAGTGAAGAAGGGAGGATGAAACTAACTGGACGTGGAGGGAAGAAGGGAGAAGGGAGGGATTTGAAAGAGGATGAGAGTGAAGTGGGGGTTGGAAATCAGAGGGTGGGTGACGAGGGAGAAATTGAATGTTTGTATGGATGTTTGTAAGAAGGAAGCAGTGAGGGGGAGAGAGAGAGGGAGGGAGGGAGGAGACGAAGAGCCAAGATGAAAAAGGTAGGGAGGCAGGAGGGAAGAGATTTGAGGCGCGAAAAAAGAGAGATGGAGGGAAGGGTGGTTGGAGAGAGTTTATCCAAATGTCACAAAGACACCCTTGGGAGAAGGAAGGGACGGATAAGAGGATGAAGGGATGAAGCGAGGGAGGGAGAAATGGCAGCGAGGGCAGAAGGGGAAGGAAACTTACAAGGGAAATAAAATGCTCGCCAGCAACCAAATAGATTAGGTCACTCGAGTTATTAGCGGAGGGATGGAGGGAGAGGAAGAGGGATGGAGGGAGAGGAAGAGGGATGGAGGACAGCACAACTCCCATCGCCTCGGTTACGAAGTTGCAGTTATGCAGAGAACGGCAAGATGGAGGGGTTGAGGGAGGGAGAGAGGGAGCGACTGAAGGGTGGTGGGGAAGGGAGCGAGCGAGGGAAAAGGGGGGGAAGGAGGAAACGAGGACAATTAAGTGAGCTCGGAGGATCAAAGGGAAGGAGGGGTGGAGAAGGAGAGAGATACTAGAGCGTAATAACCTGGGAATGTTTTTCCCAACACAGGGACTTCCTGACAAAGCTCTGCTGCTGCAACGGTTCCCATTAGAAATGTGATTATTGTTGTTGTTTTTTGCCTTTTTTTGACAGTCAGTAGAGAGAGACAGGAGGAGGGATAACATGTGATGGATTTGAACCCAGGACGTCACGGTTATGTGGTATGAGCCACTAGGAGGGAGGGATGATGACGCAGGGGAGGATGTTGGGTACAGAGAAGGATTTTTGGGGGAGGGCCGGAAAGCCTGAAGGAGAGAGAGAGGGAGGGATGGCGTGAAGGAGATGGAGCGCTCGCTCCGACTTCAGCTGCTGGCAGACCGAGAGGGAGAACGAGCTAACGAGCTAACAAGCTAACGAGGATGATGTGGAGCTTTTGGGATGGACTGGGAGTGGGATTGGTGTGTCCTAATGTCAGTAATGCACCTGTTAACAACCAACCGGTTTCTCCTGTTGGCAGAGAGACATGGAGGGAGGTGCTTTGGGAAGGGAGCCCTAGGGAGGAGGTTCGAAATGGGTTGAGGGCCTGTTCTACGATAAGAGGGTTATTCTGGGTCAAATCACCCAAAGAGTTCAACCCGACCACCTCAGATTTTGATGACATTTGGTATTCTTGTTGATTTGGAGAGATTCAAATTTCAGGAAAGGGAATCTCAAGGTCACGTGATCCACAAGGTCAATTTCAAGGTCATAGCAAAGGTCAAGAGGTCAACGTACCCCAATAGACTCGAAAAATAATGTCAACTTCCCTTTCCAACGCTACCATTTTTTTTGAAGATTGGCCCAGTAGGTCCTGAGATATGAGGGTTCATGCCCCTTTTTGCACAAAATCTCAAACTTTGGGGGTCCATATCTCCCAAACCACTGGACCGACTGACCTGAAATTTGAGATTTGGTGTTGTGGGATCCCAACCAACAAGTCCACCAAATTCTGAGATGGTCGGGTTTAAAATGTTTGTTATCTTGGGTGATTTGACAGGGAATGACCCAAGAGTACTAGCTGAAGTGCTAGTTTTAAGGAGGCTGTGCCCCAGGTTGTCAGACTACACTGACTCAGTTTGGGTCCCCCATATTTTCTAGTAGTACTAGTATGTTTTAATGAGCCTGGACCCCCTGGTGAGAGAGACTCCAGTCACTCAGCTTGGGTGCTCAACTGACAAACAATCTGCTTTTTAAGAAGAAAGCACTGGCAAGGGAAACGATAAAAAACAAAACAATGTTTGGCAGAATTTCAGAGCAAGGCACATGGCAACAACAAGCACTAGAGTTATTGGCATACGATGGAGGGATGGAGGCAGAGAGGGATGGAGAGATGAATAGAGGATAACATTGATTGGGGGGTGTGAGGGATTGGAAGCAAAAAGGATGTGAGTTTTTAGTGTCATATTGCTATCTCGTGGGTTTGATGGTCAGAAATGGAAGGAGGAAATGAAAGCGTTTTAAGAAGTTAAGAGGAGGTAATGGTGTCGAGGCCCGCCATGTGGCACTCAACACTAACCTGGTGACAAGAGGGAAAGCAAAAAAATGAGACAATGAGATTATAAGGAGGAAACAGACGCCCAGTAGTTTGTTGGTGTGAGCCTTGGTACACATTTCTGACTTACTTTCTAACAAACAAGCCCTTCTCCCATCTAGATTACAGCTAGCGGCCGCTGCTGGATATGTGAAACACTGGCATCACTTGTCTTATTCGTTCATCGTGTCGTCTGAGTTCAGACAAGGGCGGAGCATCCAGTTTATCTTTGATGTTGAAGCACTCAGCGGAGATATCACTTCCTGACAGTGTCCACCTGAGCGCAGGTAGACAGACTGTACCCCGTAAGATTTTCCCCCTATTTTACTGCTGTAATTTAATCCTTCCACCAAGACTACTTTTCCAGAAGTGAATCTGATCGGTTTCTCACGTTATACAGAAATTTCTTGTCTTGTTTCCTTGGGCCTTGAAACATTTGTTACGTATTTGGGAAGTATTTTTATCTTATTTTCTACAGATGAAGGGTTTAATCGGAACAACTTCAGTAGTGAGTTTTACTTTCATACCAGCTATAATTTTGTCAGGGTAAGTGCCAGCTTTTTGAAATGGTGTGAATCTCTCATGTGGGGGATGAAACTTCTTGTATGTGCTTTTAATTACAGTGAGAAGAAACAGAAACGTGGACGCCAGAGTCTCTGGAAGACAAAAACAATGTCTGTGATCAAATGAATGGATGTCTGAAGCGCTATTATCTTGAAAAGGGAAAGCAGGGTGCTGCAGGAGGAGTGGCGTGACTACAAGACTGTGTGTGTGTGTTTGTGTGTGTGTGTGTGTGTGTGTGTGTGTGTGTGTGTTTGAGCGCACATGGCAACTGTCATACAATACACATGATTGAATCACAGCAGGGAGGAAGAGGAACGGGGAAACAGGGAAATGTATCAATGAATGCAAGTGTGTGTGTGTGTGTGCGTGTGCGTGTGTGTGTGCTCGTTCGATAAGAGAAATTAAGATGGGAGAGAGAGAGGGAGGGGAATATGTGTGATCCATGACTGTATTGATAGATCAAGGCTTCAGCGCAACGATCAAAGTCCTCTTGTCCTCGTTAGGAAATTATGACACACACACACACACTAATAAATCCATGCACACACACAAAATTATTCAGCCCTATACACTAATATACTAACACTTATTCATCACACATTTCTCCATTATCCATCAAAGCTCGGCAGTTCACTGATAAAACACCGCCGGTTAATTTACTATTCTTTGTCGTGTGTGTGTGGGTGAGATAGAAACAGAGGAGCTATAAGCAAAATTAGACGATAGAAAATGAATAATAATGATTTTTCTTCGGGGTGTGCGTGCATGGAAGCGTGCGTGTGTGTGGAGTGGCTTCTATTGTGTTAATGCACTGGCATAGTGGTTTTTATGCATCTCTACAGGTCCATTTCCACCTCTTAAGATCCAGTTTCAAGTGGGTAAGGTGCTTTGGCGGCTTTTTGAAGAGGGCAGAGACGTTGACTTCTGTCCACCTCTGGTTCACTTCTGCCTGTTCTAATGCATTACAGATTACTTACAGATATAAGGGAACTACTTAACCGTACAGTTCAGATACTTAAATATGTCGTAGAATGAGGTGTGATGTTTATTCATTCATTCATAGCTTACAAGTACACATGTTTTCGATCAAAAATTATCGAAATATGTACGTTATGATTGCTTAGGTAGCGTAGAGTGCTGCCAGGTGATCTATTGCTTTGTTTGTTTGTAAGACTTGTTTGTCAGTGGAAACTTGCGCTAGCCACCCAGACACTCGTGAACCTGTGGGCGGTCTCGGTTAACTTCCGCTTCTGCTCCCTAGATTTTTCCAAGGGGCAGGAATAGAGCAAGGCAGTGGTGAGAGAGGTTAAGAGGACTTGGTTTTTGAGGGTTAGGGTTAGAGATTTACAGCGAGGGGGGGTGCAGATAGACGTGTCAAGTGTCAGGTCAGTGGCAGGTGCTCTGTGAAGACGAAGAAAAACTCCCAGAAAGAAAAGAAAAAATCGAAGATAGCTTTGGCCGGGCAATTCAAAGTCCTCCCCGTGGTAAGTCGTGTGGCTACTATTCTTTTGAGGAATTTGGAGAGAAAATGAAAATGTGCCTGTAATTAAGAACAACAGGCGAGATTGGGCTTTTTAAGCAGGGATGTATTTAAAACTGTTTTAGCAGCAGAGGGCACAATACCAGCAGAAAATGAGGTATGAATAATATGAAGCATTAGGGGTCCTAATAATGAAAGGAGTTCTTTAACAAAATTAGCAGTGAGAGGGTCAAGCAAACAGGTAGTAGACTTTGAGGCAAGCACTCATTTGGAAGGGCATTCCAGTAAGAGATAAGCGCCCACATTTGATATAGTACGACTCATCTCAGTTTTATGATTGAAAATTCTCCAAAAGTCACTAGCAGCGATGGGGAGCTGGGTAGGGAGGAGTGCAAAAAAAGTGATTTACAGTAAGAGCAGTATTCAGGGAGAAAAGGGTTGCGGGGGAAAGCTCTTTCCTTAGACAGGTATGAAAGGGGGAGAGGGAGGGAGATGGAGCTGAAAAGAATATTGGAAAGTGATGTAGACAGTGAAAGGGTAAGTTGGAGGTGAATTTGAGGCAAAATGGAGAGGAGACGGTTAGAATTGAACAAAAGGTACCAGATAAGGGAAAAGACGTAGTGAGGGGAAGGAGGGAGATGAGAGAGGGATTAAGAGGGATAAAGTCAGACCTGAGTCGGGAGCAGCCTAGGGGGGAAATGGCAGAGAAAGAGAAGTACGCAAGGTGAGAAGAAACGAGAAGGAGAGAGGAAAAGAGGCCAAGAAGGATGAATACTTAACACAATAAGAGGAAATGCGGTTACTAGGGGTGGGCGATATGATTAAAAATCAATCAAACTTTTACCTCGATTACGATTAATTAACGATTATTGTATTTGTTTTGTTTTATTTTATTTTGAAATTTGTTTTATTTTGAAATTGACCGGATGCTCTATGCCGTTCCTGTGTCTGACTTCCTGCCCGGCTTGATACGTTCGCTCGCGGCGTTATTGGACGGGGCGGAGGGACGTGACTGAACACCACGTAGTATTTTTTAAGGGGATAGTTCATGAACGCAGTATTGGGGAAAGTATTTGGCCCATTCATTCACGGGAAAGTGATGCGCGTGCGCGTCTGATGTGCACACACACACATACACACACTCATACTGGTTGCTTTGCTAACTGGCGCTTCTAGATGTAAATAACAATCGAAATGAACGATTTTGAAAATTTGCCACGATTACATCATTAAATCGCGATTACGATTATAAACACGATTATCGCCCACCCCTAGCGGTTACCCTTGCAAGATTTCACCTCCATTTGTGTCTCCGTTAAGGGTGGAAAACAATGTTGAATTTTATTTAAGGGCATAGCAGATCTAGACTTTTAATTTATATTCTACATAGATATTTTAATTCTCAATATTCACTGGAGAACCATGCAACCGGTAGAGTAACAACTGTAACGAATGTCTATATATGCTGACGACTCATGACAGGATATTACAGAATATGTTGATGAGGTTCGGGTCTCAGGCTAAATTAGTTCAATTTGGTTTAAAAAAACAACAACAACCCTTGCTGTGTGTGACGCACCTACTCTTTGGTACTTTGACTAGTTGGTCCAGTGTTGAGAATTTTCAACTCCCTGTCTGGATATAAATTGGATCTGCGGTTGAGTGCTTCTCCATTAATACAGCAGCACTGCAGATGGACTTATACTCTGGTTTTAAGTACCTCGGGGTGAATGTTACTCGTTTACTACCTGCTACCTGCCCACCTCTCTTCAAATGAATGAATCTGATTTTCAGAGAAGGAAGCTTGTGCCGGATCACTGGAGCATTTCCTTTCTTTCTCTTTGTCTTTCGTCTCTTTGATTGGATTTTACCTTGCGTTGCGTCCATCCTTCCTGAAGTTCCACCCTTCTGCCGTTACGCTCATCCTCCTAATCTGCTCCTTTGCTTTTGCATAATCATCATTTTTAGATAATTGTGTCATGCCAGTAGCTCATTACCTGTGGAGAGAGATTACCAAGAGCTTGTAGGTTTCTGCTAAAGAGAAGTAGTTTGAATGGAGGGTTTGTACTGCATAATAAGCTTAGATTCTTTAGTATTATATAAGTGTTAAGTAACCACTAACTCAACAGCTGGACAAGCTAGTTCCCTGGCAGGCCAGACTGCATACTGTGTACTCGTAACCTCATGGGTTCCTCTCTAACTCAATCCCATACTATCTTGTTGTCTACCTTCACTGTCGGTCGGTCTGTCTTTCGTACTCGCTCTCGTCTTTTTTGACAGTCTCCACTGCATTCTCGCTAGTGGAGCAGAAGTGCAGTTTTAAAAGTAATCTTTTTAAAAATAGGTCCGGACATTGTAGCTTAAAGCCCCTGATAATTCTTGGCGGTGGCAGGACAGAAGCAGTGGCTTGTATCTTAAAGGAAAATTCCACCCTCAGATACTTTATCATCAATCTGTGATGTTCAATGTATTCCAGGAGTTATTTTGTGATGCAGGTTAGCAATTTAGCTTTTCCCTTTTAACATTTCCCAGAATGCCTTTTGACAACCCCCAGAGAACGGGCATGAACTTGCTGCTGCTGCATTCACATCATGTCGAACGAAGCGGAAAGGTGGAAAGATTTCCCATTGTTCCGACCTGGAAGCATTCATGTGTTCAGCTTGTTAGGAAGCCCTTGGCTACTGCTAGTTAGCTCCATAGCAACAACTCTTTAACTAGTTGCTTTGTCAAGTAAATGAACTTGGTAGATTCGCAGCAGCCATGTTTGACACCCTTCCGTTATTTGTACCTTGAAAAAGTTGACGTTGAGGTTGACGTGAACATTTTTTTCCCAGTCTCATTAGACCTGAATGCCTCATAAGGAATTATCTCAATGTGCTGTCACGTCCTCTACTTTGGACAGTTAATCACAATAACAGCTATTTTTCAACAGTGTTTCCCCTTAACTTTGCTCTTTATCTGCTTTGCCAACTAGTCCACGCTTCCAATTACTCCCCTCCAAGTGGGTGCACCAGTTTAATGAAGGGGATGGCGAATGCAGTGAATGAATTCCCCCTAAAACCAGGGGACTGAGCCAACTGGAAAGATGTAACCCCCCCCCCATCCTCATCAGTGGGATAACGCCGATCCTGCTTGTGCTTTATCTCCCCGTCTCCCCCTTCCTTACAGCTCATTTCTTTCTTTCCTTCATCATTTCATCTCCTCTCACTTCTTACTTCCCCTCTCCTCACTCTCCTCTCTCAAGTCTAATTTGTATTCCTCCCTCAACCTCGGCTTGCATTTTCTTAACTCTCACTTTGCACTCACTTTCCTCCTTTATTTCTCAGTGTCTCTCTCCCTCCGTTTTACTGTCCTGAAAACCTGAGCTACTTCAACTCTCACTTTTCTCTCCGACTCGACTACCTTGCACTCCTCTCTTCGTCAATTCCCCTTACACCTCTTTCCCTCCCTCCCCTCAACTTTCTCTCTCTCTCGGTCTGTCATGTATTTTTCAATGCCTTTGAGACCCGCCAGTCTTTGCCAGTTCAGCTTGGCCTGACAATAAAACAATTGAACTATGTACATGTGGGAAGGGAGGGGGGGAAGGTGAGAGTGGGGAAAGGCAGACAGAAGAGCTGGAGAGAGAAATAGAGCGATATTGATAGATACAGGAAACTGGAAAAAGTTGTTTTGATGTTGCGAGTGGATGAAAAACACAAACGTGCCAAAGAAGAAACCAAGGCAGACCCAAACAATAACGGCATATTCAAGAGAGCGGGAATAGCAAATTGGCCAAAAACGGGAAGAAGAAAAAAAAGCGAGGCAGAGGAGCAAGGTGGCTGGCGGAGGTGTGGAGTCATAATGAACATGGTGCAATGAAGGGAGGGAAGAGAGACAAGCAGTGGAGGTGTAACTGACCTACTTAGCAAGAGGCGGCTGCTGCGCTTCGTATATGGCGAGGGAGGACGAGGCAGAGATGCAGGGAGGGAGGGAGGGAAAAGAGGCACAAGTATAAGGAGAGGGAGAGCGAAAGATGATTGGCAGTCTGCCATGTTGGACTGTCTGGTTGCTGTGACGACCGGCAGCGAGCACACACACCTTGCGTTGCTTTTCCACGTGCACACATGAGTACAGAGAGGTACGCGAGCACCTACGCTATGCAAAAACCCGCTCACGCCTGGCCAGACTTGCATTTCCATGATTGTGTTTATCCTTTCCATCCCTCCTCCCATCTGCAGCCCCTCCGTCTGTCTTCTCTCCTTACCTACGTCTGAGTCTTCTGAGTCGTCTGAGTCCTCGTTACCTCGACGTATCTCTTCCACCCGTCTGCTTCGTCATCTCCCCGTCCCCGCAGACCGCCCTGTTTCTCCTTCCCCCTCTCGTTGTATCACGTTCGTATTATTTCTGCCTGCCTGGGCGAGCCAGAACATGAGTGTAGTCCCACAGGCTACGACTGGCGAGGTGCAAGTTTCACTGACCAAATGTCACCCCAGCTCGGTGTGTGTTAATATCTGTGTATTGACTCTGTGTGTGTGTGTGAGCGACATCGAGACCGAGCTAGAGGGTGAGTTTACCCGATATGTCCCAGATCATGACTAAATCATTAATGTGTGTGTGTGTGTGTGTGTGTGAGAGAGAGTGCATCATTGTCCCTGCAGAAGCCTCCTGTCTCCAACTTGGCTTGTTTTTGATTGCATTGTTGATAGCTGACATCGTCCCCTGAAAAATGTGTCGTGACCCCTTGGGGTCAAGCCAAAGCAGAGATATTGAGTTTTACAATATCAAAAATACATGGTGGAGTTAATGAGAAAATTGATTGTCCTGGACTCTGTGTGTGTGTGTGTGTGTGTGTGTGTGTGTGTGTGTGTGTGTGTGTGTGTGTGGGTGTTCATCAGTCGAAGGTGGTTGAATTCCCAGTCAAGCTCACAGTCAAAGACGAACTGAGCTGCCCCCGTCTCCGGCTGCCACGAGTTTTATTGAGCTAAAACTGTCAACGCTGTCAGCTCCGTGTATCTGTTTGCACGGAAAATATCTCAAATATGTAACGTAATGCAAACACGCTATAAAAATGCAATGACAAGGACTTGAGCTGCAGATGACATGCCACGGCGTCCTCAGAGCCCCGGTCCTTCTCATGTTGGCATTGATTGACAGGGCCTTTGAAGCAAGGTCTGACACGCAACGGATAAATAAATGTGTAGATAATCTGGTTTCTACGACGGGTTTTCACGCGGCACGTTAACATTCAAATGTGTATTTTGAGTAATGATGGGTTATGCAAATTGAAAAGCTTATTCTTCACATTAAATGGCATGTACATCTATATAAATAAATATCCAACATATTCCATTAACAATAAGCTGGACAAGTTGAAACCTGGGACCTAGTGATGTTAGCTGGGACACCGAGGCATGTTGAATCCTTTTCCCATTTGTAGTGGTCTGTGTATTACTGTGTGCACTCTTATTTTCCCGCTTATATTTCTACCGTGTTTCTTATATTTCTACTGTGTTTCTTATGTTTCTACCGTGTTATTTATAGAACTGAACATGAATGTGTGGATGTTGCAAATGTGTTTTCTTAACTGCGATCTAATCAGCTCTTATATGGCGTACTATGTAGGCAAACACCCTCGCTGTTGCATGAATACTGATCGTGAAGCTCGGGTGTTTTTCCAATTATCGGCTGTCATCGTTAACCTAGCATCACTGCTGCCCTATTTAACTTCAAAAGAGAGCATCCTATGTTTTTACATTACACGTTGCTGCATTTAAGAAGGCATTTAGCTGACTTTTTTCCGGGGAATAATAAAGTAATGGAGAGGAAATAAGAGTTTCATCAGCATAGAGGAGGTACTTTTCGGGGTGAGGACTCGGTGTAGCCTGAAGAGATGTTTGCAGTCTTCAAAGTGAGTGAGATGGGGAGTGACTGGGCAGTACTGACGGACGTTGAAAGATGGTTCTCCCATTTGAGGAGCCAGGAGGGGGAGAGGAGTCTAGACGAGGCGGAGCGATGCCCAGAGTGTCGGCCACAGGGGAATAAAAGCCAAGTGCAGAAAAAACCCCATAACTTCTTACTTCTTTTTCCCCCAGAAATGCATTCCTTTAACGTCTTCGCTTTTACTCGCACTACCAAGTGAATTCAAACCAGAAGTACAAGCCAAATAGCTTTCCCTCTTATATGGAAGTAGCTGTAAAAGTATAACAGAGTTGTAACAGATGTTGTAACAGATGTAACAGAGTAGGTGGTAGTTTGAGGACATCACAAAACCTTACAAATGACTCTTAACTATCTCAACATGAAGACCTAACATGATGGAGTTTCCCTGAGGTGTTAAAGGTTTGACTGAGACTCGAGTCCGTTCTCTCCTGGCTCTCCTCGGGCTCTATTTAAAACTGTGATTACATCACTGGCAGTCTCCTGGACTACTGCAAGTCTGCAGTGTGTGTGTGTGTGTGTGTGTGTGTGTCCATTCACGTTGTCCACTCAGCTGTTAGTGCCTGTCCGTGCACATATATACAGCTTGTATATGTGTAGTTTTGTTGTGTGTCCCATCTCGAAATGGCGTGCAACACACATGCGTGGGTCCTTCCACATCTGGACAGCTTGTATGTCAGGTGTGTGTGTGTGTGTGTGTGTGTCCACCCCGCCTCCAAAGCCCTAAACAGCTTGTAGTGCTGTCACAGACATCTGGTTGCCACAGACTTTAATGGCACTGCTGTTGAATATTGCATCCGAGTTGTGTGTGTATGTATGTGTGTGTGTGTGTGTGTGTGTGTGTGTGTGTTTGCACGTTTCTTCATATGTATCTCTGCTTCAGTGTGTGCTGATGTTCAGTGGATGCGTTTTGCCGTTATGTTGAAGATGTATTAGACGTAACCTGACTATTTCAGGTGAACTTTTCTTGCACCTGATGCGTACAGCTGGCTTTTTCTTTCTTTTTTGATGACTGCGAGCGTCGGAGAGAGAGAAGAATGTCAGAGATGTGTGGAGAGGAAATAAGAGAAGGGAATGTGTATGGATGAGAGGGAAGAAATGGGAGGAGGAAAGGGGGGAAGATGCAAGCGAAGGAGAGGACAGGTGATGAGAGATAAGCGATGAAGAGGAGAGATGTGAGAAAAGGAGTGGAGGGGAAATGAAAGGAGATGGAGGACGAGTGGAAAGGAGAGGAGAGGGGAGGCGAGGAGAATACAAACGGAGAGGAAAATTAAAGAGTGTTTCGAGGAGGGGAAGAGAGGAGGCAGAATGGGTGATAATTGATAGAAAATTCAGAGAGCGAGGGAAAAGGGAGAAAATGAAAAGGAGGGGAAAAAAGGAGAGCAGTAGAGATCCTCTATTGCTCATTAGGGTCATTATACCTCCGTCTGGAGCTGTCTGATGCAGACACACACACACACACACACACACACAGACACTAAGACTAAGAGGATTGAAAGGAGAAGCCAATTTAGTCTGGTATCAAAAAATGAGTCTTTTGATGAAAGGCAGCGAGAGACTGAAAAGGAGGGCTTGTGTGTGTGCTGTAGTGAGTGTGTGTGTGCCCTGTGAGTGTCAAAGTAGTTAGTATATAATATAGTTGGGTTATTAAGGACAATCGGGTACACACACACACACTCACACACACATTGTGGGCATTGACTGGAGCGGCAATGCTGGTGGTCAGGGAGGAAAAGGATGGTGGAGAGGGATGCTGAGACACAGGAGGGCAGATGGAAACAGAGAGAGAGGAAGGACACCTGATAGAAATAGAAGTTTAAATGAGGTAAGAATGAAGGGATAAATAAAGCTAGGAATACCCTTGGGGTGGAGGGAGAGAAAGAGGGGGAGAGCGTGAAGAAGAAGAGTGAGGTAGGTAATGGTTTTTGTGAGATGGGGGGGGGGGGGGAAATAAGAAAAATAGAGCCTGTATAGAGAACGGAAATGAAGGCGAAATTGAAAGGATGGGAGGAAAATTGAAAAAGGAGAGAGGTGAAGTGGTTGTGTTTTTGGATTCAGGAACCCCTCGGGTGGTTGTAGACCGCCAGGCAAGCTTTAGAAAAGCACACGTCAAGTACCCGGTAGATGATTAAGTATTGTACTTAAAGATGAGGTTTGAAAATGTATTTCGCCGTTTGAATTTTTCGGGCCGGGCTGGGATCAGGTCACAAAGTAGCAAGTAGAAGTACTGACCGTGTTTTTCCTCCACCCGTCCCGTATACCAGGTGATTCTAATTAGCTCAACTCTTCGTCTTGGTAAGAGCCAGGTTGGAGCAAATACGTGGTCAGGATTTCTACTTTCTGAAGCTTTACTTTCTACTTTTTTACCACCCCTGGTCAGAACGGCGACATCTTGGAGGGACTGATCTTGGTGAAATTCACAACCTCTCCGTTTTCTGATGATGGTGATACTGGACCACATCTGGAGTAGGTCCAGTAAGAGTACAGTATTAGTGTAATGAAGCCATCCTTAAGTGAGTTGCATGCTATTCTCATATTTTCTGACTTAGCCCCTGACATCTCAATTAGATGTATAGTTGGGCCTTTATGTCAGCTTAAAAACAGGAACAGAAACTTTCAACTGCAAATATTGTTCAAAACCCACAAAGTTTAAATGTGTGGATAAAGTACTGAGGAAGTGCTGATTAAATATTTGCTTTTGCTTTTAAAGAAATGGAAATGAGTCTGTGCTTTTTCTCACCATATTTCTCTCCTCCTTTTTTTCTCTCACTTTGGAAGAAGAACGATGACTCTCTTTGTTTGCTTTAAACAAACTTCTGAGTAACACTGCGGAGACTCGAACACGAACAAGTTTCTATCAAAGCTCGAAACTGGAGCGCTCGTCGGTAAAATGTGGCGTCATCAAGAAACACTTTCTGGTTCTGCTCGTTGGCGCCGAGTGAGAGGCTTTGCACCCCGACACCGATTTCGAAGGCAACATTTTCCGCTGTAGAAATAGTTATACTGCTGTAAAAATACATCTCATTTCAGGATAAAAGCTCGACAAAACATCCCCGCGTTCACCAAGTCGCCCTCTCGTACATTAGTGAAGTGAAGACGCTCCGGGGGAAAGAAAAAAAAAAGACGTTAATGAAAAATCACATTAGTCTTGGTTCTCTTGTTTCTGGCTTTTAGAAAGACTTCTGTTCAACACATCTTGATCAAATTGTCCATGATGAGTGGAAATGCTCATTTAAGGGCTGCAGTACGGTTGAACATGTAAACAGAGGGGGGGAGGGGGAATTCATTATTTTCAATTAAAGTGAGAGCGGGTGCACCGGGTCGCCTCGCTGTCACGTTGCGGTCAGAAAGGCGGAGAATATCGATCATCGAACTTTTCCGGCGCGGCCGTCGATTCACCGCGGGAATTTCCAGTAATGATCTGGAACCAGGAGAAAACTGGGCGTGCGTGCGAAGACGTCCTGGTAACTGTCTCTTCTCCAACCGATGTAATTGGCGGTCAATATTCAAGGCGATCAATGACAGTCTCCCAATAGCGTCGCGCGACTCCCAGGCGTCTCGGATAAATCCAATAGGAAGAGGCGGCCAATAAACAGGGAAAAGATGCATAGGAATTGTATGTATGTGTGTGTGTGTGTGTGTTACATGCATCCAAAGTTCGCAAATGTTTCTGTGCATGTATGTATCGACTCCTGACTCTTGCAGAAACCTCATATCTCGCCTTTTGACTTCTTCTTCTTCTCCTCCTCCGGTTTGTGTGTGGGCTTCACTGCCATGTAAAGCCTCGGCAGAGATACCTGTTGTTGTAAAAGAGCCCTTATTCAACTTCCTGTCACATACGCTGGCATTTCGGCTTCCTATATACAATCTGGAATCCTGAATAGGTATAAAATATTCGCTGTCATTCAACGGAGAGTAAAAATCCTCGCTATTGCAGCTAGTTTCCAGTGTTTTTCTGTGTGTGTCGGCGTGCACTTGTGTGTATAATGCGCTTTTGTGTGTCTTTTCCAAGGACGGTATTTGTGTGCACGCGCATTCATTCGACAGTCAATTTCCCTGAGATATATTGCAGTATCAAAGGTGAGCGTCCATGTATATTTACACACCATTCAAAGTTATTGAGGAAGTCAATATTGCGGTGGTTTTGGAGGGGTGAGTGTGAGCGGGAGACCAAGAAAAGGGATGTCAGAGGCCGTACTCTTTGAAGGCATCAATTACTCATTTCCATTTTATCTGGCTTCATTTTATCTACTCTTCTCTGTACTTCATATCTAGCTGTCATTTCTCCTCCTCACTTTCTACCAGAGATTTTTATGTTTTTTTTTTCCCTTGGCCCAGGATTTTTGACTTTTTTTTTAATGATAGAAAAGAGACCAATTTTGATTTATTTTGGCAGTCAAAGTTGCAGCTCTCTATATATATTCAGGAGTTTTCCCTGACTTAAAATGTGTGGCGCCCCCCCCCCCCGTCATGATGGCCAGATGACATCAGTATTGGTGACATCAACCCTGCCAATTTCAGGGTGTCTGCAGGTTTCATCAAATTAAATACAAGACTTCTCAAGACCTTTTTTTTAATGCAAACTAGAAGGAAATACGAGATAAATTTCACCACTGAAATTAAAGTGAAATATTTCTTTCAGAGCGTGACTGCAAGAATTTCTCACTAAGAAATCACCACATTGAAACCTCTACAACTGGATTTATGACTCAAAGGCTGTTTTTGGCAGTGTTGCAGGACTTTGAGGCCATGAATTGAAGTAATCAAATTCAAGACATTTCAAGACTTTCCCAGGACCTGCCAGCATCCTGAATGTGTTGCCAAGTGGCTTGGGAGTCGACGAGGCTAGTGATGAAGTTGCCAACAGTTTGTTTGACGTCCCACCTACTTAACCGACAAGGAGACATCCATCTGCTTAGTGAATGACCGTTATTATTGGTGTGTGTGCTGGCTGCATTGTGCTAAAACTCGAATGATCTTGAAGGTTGTTTTTTTTTTCCCCCAGTCTGATTTTCAGCTCCTCCCACTTTGGCACGCTAGCAGAAAACCTGTGTAGGAAAACCCCTGAGATGTTTTGCCAGTACCTGTGTGGGTCAAATGGTGATGTCTGGCTTCTGTACCAATGTAATCTGGATGATGTTAAAAAAAAAAGCCAACCGTAACTATGAACTAGACAAGCTTTGCACAACAGGCCGGCTAGTTGAAATGGAAACAGACAGTTGTCATGGGACATTTCAAAGCACCGTGTCAGTATTGAGGCGTGAGAGCGACTTCAGCCGGGGGATCGTTTCCTGATCCCTTCAGCTGTAGGACAGCTGGCGTTGTCAGGGGGACCTGGAGGTGTTGATTTTATTTTTCAAAGAGAAAAGAGAGGATGCTCTACACAACACAGGTTATCAGCTCGTGTCAACGCCACGGTTCACTGCGTATGCCTCAGCCTGCCGAACCATCCTGAAACCAAAGACTCTTCTGAGAGTTTCCTATCGATCGGTGATGTAATTTAAGCCCCTCCCGCTTTGCCAATTGGCTGGGTTTTTTTTTCATTGCTCATCCATCCTTCACAGAAATTTGGAAAAAAGACAATTGCTGTTTTTCATCATCGCTTTCATCATTTCTATTGATCCCAAACTCACAGCGGCATCGTTTACTATCGACTGGTGATGTAATTTAAGCCCCTCCCCCTTTCCTTTGGGACTCAGGGCAGAGTCTTGTGTGGATTAGATCTAAGTCATGCCATTTTCCTAATTGGCATTTAAATGTCTGTATCTATTGATCCCAAAGTTGCACCGACCAGATTGATGGCTGCTTAGACTCAGGACAGTGTCATATTGATTGGTGATGTCATTCACCCCCCCCTTTCCTGATTGGTTGTTTTTCTGTTGCTGTATTTTTATTCATATTAATATCACATTGAGATGTGTGACAGCTCATTGAACTCCTGTCCATCGATCACGTCATTTCAGCCCCTCCCCCTGACCTGCTTGACTGATTGTGATCTTTATTTCTTCCCCATCTGTATCGATTCTGAAACCTCGTGTGTGAGCTGTGTGACACCTCGTTGGAGTTGATAGTTTCCTGTTGTTTGGTGATTGAAGCCCCTCCCCCTTTCCTGATTGGCTTTGTTTTGATTATCGATTTCTGTTCATTCCAAAGTCCTTCACTTCATAAAATAATGATGTACACAGTCTTGTACCTTTGCCTTTTCTTCCGTTTCCCGATCTTTTTTTTGCTCAGAATCAAATGTTTTATGGTCACGATTCATCGTCTAGCTGGTTGTCTTGGTTCCAGCCTTAAAACTCTTTATAGAAGGATTTTCTGAAACGTCTTTGGAGTAAATGAATGGGAAATTTACTTCCGGAACCAGAGTCACTGTTGCGCTCTATTGGAAGAGCAGTTCCTGATATCACAATCTCATAATTAAGGGCTTTCCACTCGATGTTTCATGACACATTTACTGTCTTGCGAGGATAGAGGACCTCATTCACTGTTAGACGATGGAAGATGAGTTCTTGTTTCAGCTGATTTCACCTATACAAGTTTGTACTCCCTCAACTACGCCGAGCCCACTAATGATCTGTGTTTTCTGAACAAACGTGCAACGCTCTGACAGGAATATATACATATGCACATGTGACATCAGACATTGTGTGTGCCACCTACTGCACCCTAAGGCATTTCCCAAGGAGTAGAAACAGAAAAGGTGAAAAGCGCCAACATATAAACAGCAGTACGGAGGTGTAGTTGGTTTCATGGAGCCGAATAGGTTGCGGCTTGTTACAAATTTAGATGGGTTTTATTTACTCTTGCTTTCAGAGGGCACCGTGCACGTATCGTCCTAGGTTCAACTATACCGCATAATATATATTTTACCGTTTCATCTTTTTTTTTTCACCAGCCAAATACTTCATTCCCTCTTCTGTCGTACACTTTCTGTCCTCGCTGCCTCGCTCTCCTCCCCTCCTGCCTCTCTCGCCCACTGCCAGCTCCATATCTATCAGTTTCCCTCACCTCTTCCCCCTCCCGTCCAACCTCTCCTCCCCCCCCTCCCCTCCCTCGATTCTCTCGCTCAACTCAACTTCAATTATTAACATGCCGCTTGCATTCTCTCCTCTGTCTCAGTCTCTGTCTCTTTCGCTCTCTTACCTTTCCGACTCTCTCTCTCTCTCTCTCGCTAATTGGTACGCTATCAGCTGGAGCTCAGATATCGCTGGCACTTTCTCCCCTTTGCTACGTTTCTATAACGGGCAGGAGTTTGTCTGCGTTTCCGCTCCATATGTAAACAGGAGCTGACGAAACGAGGGAAGGGCGAGGAACGAGGGTCCGGGGGAGGTTAATGGGTAGCGGGGGGGATAGCCTGAGAGAGACGAGGCGAGTAGAGGAAGGGAAGATGGAATAAAGAGAAATATTCAATGGTAGGAGTTTCATTGTTATCCCAAAAGCAAGCTTAACTGTCAAGCCTACTCCACGTCCAGCTAAGGAGCCTGAGGATTTGGCCCATTACAGAGGCACAGTGGGTTAAGGAAGTGGCGAGGATCAGTACCGCCCTGCACACATTCAGTGAAATGCTTAAAAGTATTGGTGTATTTTTTGGAGGCCGATAAAGATCCGTTGAACACGCTTCTCTTTTACCTCAGCTTCATTCTTTCAAGATAAAGTCGTATTTACGCCCTGAATGAGCCAGCAAGCCTCAATGCAGCACCAATATATCTTTAGCACATTATCCCAAAATGTAAAAATGTGCTAGAAAAAGTTTTTTATTCGCAGACACTATTATGGATTCTACTTTCACCAGCACTGTAGCTTGAGAAACTCCTTGTAATGTTAGTTTGACAGTCCAAGGCCGATGCTGAGCAATTCTCCAACAAGGTGTTACACCCCGAGGCATCATTCCTGTTACTTAAATTGTAGGTTCAATTGATTTCACGCCCTGTAGGATTTGGATTCGAATGTCTTATCGTCCTTAGTTCCATAATTATGGCTATAACACGATAATCATCGAGTGGGGGAAGTCAGATCTGCATCGGTGATATACCTCTGTGCGTTTTACTAATATTCTCTCGCCTTCTTTATCGTTGAGTCCAACATTTCTGCTTCAGTCAAGTGAAACGATTCAACTTCACCTTTCATGAGTTTTATGGTTTTTGCTTCGCTTTTGCGCGGTAGGTTTATGACTCTGGGGCCGCTGAAACCCATCAAGAATCCATTTTTGACATTCTCACAAAAATGCATGTCCTCAGTGGGGAATGCATCGGCCTGTTTTTGGGGGAATTTCTGAAAAATATTCTTTCGGAGATTTGAGATTTTCATCAGACAGATTTGAGATTTTTATCAGACAACAACAACAGGCTGGGCAGAGGAGACCAGCCTGCTTTCATACAGTGTGTCAGTGAAATATGGTACACACACAGAGAGAGAGAGAGAGAGAGAGAGAGAGAGGAGAGAGAGAGAGAGGAGACAGGGGAGGAGAGCGGAGAGAGAAAGTTTCTGAAAGATGTACTTCAAGAATAAGTTGAAATGGAAAGTGAAGCTGGTGACAGGAAAACGAGAGGCAGGAACACACGGGAGAGAAAACACGCCGACTGAGGGGATGGTGGGAGGTGAAGACAAAGTGGCAGAGGACGTGTGTGTGTGTGTGTGTGTGTGTGTGTGTGTGTGTGTGTGTGTGTGTGTGGTAAGGAAAAAGAGATAGAAGGTGAGAGGGCGGGAGAGGGAGAGAGATTTGTCAGAATGCCGAGTTGGCTTCATGCAGCCTCCGTGAAAAGCACCACAGATTATTGGTATCATAGGTTAGCTAGTGCTGGACTGGAATTATGAATGTGTGTGTGTGTGTGCATGCGCTAGCTAGCCCCTTATGATTAGGGCAGATATTGAGATAACAGGATATCTGCTGATCAGTGAGATGATGCTAGATTACGTGGCGCGTCAGGATGGAATCGGTGCATCAGTCGGACCGTTTCACCGCCATTTCATCATCGCACTGACATTTTTAGCTCCTGCGACCATGCAGAGTGGGCGGGAGGGAAGGGAAGGGAGATAAGACGGGAGAAAGACAAGGGGAGAGAAAAGACACCTCCTCATTAGACGGCGCCCTGAGCGGTTAGGCGCCTGACACCTCGACTACGGTTATTAACGTGGCGCTTTTCATTCATTTTCGTCTCCCTGGCGTTCGCTTTCCGACCGCGAGACCTTCGGGGGGGCGAGGGGGGGGGGGGGGGGGGGGTATCTGTGTTGACTGTCTGCAGTGTGATACCATGGCGGTGTTCATCTCATATCTATATGCCCCGCAGCCCCCTCAAAAAAAAAGAGCCGACCTAATAATTCACGCCCAGAGGCAAACGGGCAGTCGTACCTCGTTAGCACACGGGCGAATGGAAATGTGGAAATGCTAATGTAGAAACACACACACACCATTCATTTCTACGTCAGCTGATCAGGCTATCACACAGGCCTGATGAGAAAAAAAAATGAAATGACCACGAAGACCTCAACCCGTTCCAATCTCATGTATTTTGCATCTGCCTGCATGTTTGATCGGTCTCCCGACTCGAGCAGGGCGAGGTTGTTCACCGTAAGAACATGTCGTGGAAATTGTCTGGAAGCACTCAGAACGAAAACAAAATAATACACAAAACACTGATAGGTTGAAGTATAAAATATATTGTATACAGATATATTGGAGAGAAATACCTTGAACCAGGCCCTACAGTAAGTCAGACCCTCTGCATGCTCTCTTTCTCTCTCTGAAATCAGCTAACTACAATCTTTATAGTTTCTTTAGGAACAAAGAAGTCTCTCATGATTGGTTCACTTATACTTACTTACTTATATACTATATAATCATGTTTAACATGGTTCATCCTATAGGCTCTCTCCACCTAGCAGTGGTCTGGTCAAGTTCAGATTCATGACTTCCTTGTAGGGCCTCACTAGCTTACTCTGCAACACTCTGTGGCAACCCAGCATCAGCACTACAGACATTAATGATAAATGATCAATTCTAGCATTCTGTGCTAATTTACTTTCACAATATCCATTTTTAAACAACATTGGTATTCTGCGTGCTTCTTGCCGTCACCCTCATCTGGATGCACACCCGCTTCGCCAAATGTACACGTGCGCTGTTGTTGCGTTTTGCGAACATGTTTGTTTACCAGCTCCCAAGAGCGTGTAACCGGGGCGGCAGGGTGGCCTCCTCGTTAGACAGACGTTGCGGCGAATCCCCACGGCGACGAAGGGGGCGTCCATCAGCAGCATCAGCAGCAGCAACACACCGAGCCCTTTATCTCCTCCTTATCGCCGCTCGATGTTCCTGATGAACGGTGTTATCCAAATGCCTGAACCGTGTGATTACGCAGCGGGGTGTTGCTGAAAAGCTGAGAACGGTATCAAATTCGACGCAGCACAATGCTTTCCTTTTTTTAGCACGGCTTAAATCTCCCGTGGGGACGTCGCAGTTTGGGACCGAATAACAAAACGGGGGAAAAAAAGAAAACACCAGGTGGCCGTCGGGGCAAACCAGTCGGCCGCTTTAACAGATGTTGTTCATTCAATGGCTGCATCGGCCTCAGCGTATATGTGTGTACACGGCCTGCAGTGTTGAGAGAGGGGAGGGTGATGCAGAACACCTTGGAAATGTAGCCGGGTAGAAAACAATAAAAAGAGGAGGACGGAGAAAGTAAATAGTCTAGATTCTGTCTTCCACTGGAGAAGGTTGGCAACCGTCTCAAGACAATCGTAGTGGGGGGGGAGGAAGATGCCGTTCTGGCAAAACGTGATAAGCCGCAGCAGGGCAGAGTAGTGTTCAAAAGCACCGTGCGTTTGTTTGAACGCTAAATTCCAGCTCACAGACGATCTTTGTTGGCAGCCACCTGAGAGAGCAGCGCCAGGAATGTTGTTGTGGAGGTAGTGGAGTGGTAATGAATCCCCGACGAGAGAAACCCACGCCACGACACGCAGCCCGCTCTTTTTTTTTTTTTTGTTAAAGATGACATTTTTCCGGCTTTTCATGATGTCATGAGCATTTCGAGCTGCCATTTACATATCGTCAGGGTAGTGAGGTGAGGTAGGTGTTTGTTTTTCAGACCGGCTTCATGCTGTTGTTGAGATTTGCAACGTTTGAGCTCGAGAAACACGTTTAATTGCCCCGTAATCTGAATTTGGCTTGTTTGGGGGGGAAAATCATCATCTTCTGCCTCCCTACAGAGATCAGGTTTCATCCCAAAATACCAATTTTGAGGGGTAAAATGCATAACAGCTGTGCTTACCTGTAATTCAGCTAAAGTAATCCCCATGTTGGGTGAGCACAAATGAGTAAGAGATGTCAGATTGCTGCCGTTTGCTTCCAAAGTGAATTTGGAAACGTGGAAGTGCTGATGACCAGCCACCAGCCTCAAACTCAAAGACTAGCCCCATGCTTTTTGAGAATGACGGCCTGGAAACTGGGACCATGAAACGGCACATTGCAATGGTAGAGAGCAGCAATACTCAATTTACTCTGCTTTATAGAGCGAGTTTGGTTCGAAAGTCGGAAATCCTTCGTAAGAGATTTTAATGACCGTTACGCTACACCTTGAGAAATGATGCTCAATCGAATGCATTCACATCCACTATTGTGTTCCAATATTCAGCTTTTAAATTGTATTTTTGACGTCGGTGCTCCTCTGCAGGTGTGTGTCGTGTGTTTTCAGTTCGTCCTCGTCCAATCACATGCTTATTTTCAACAGCCCAGCGTTCAGAGCATAGCGTGGTTTTACAGCAACCTGGTGGTTCACGTTCGTTCATTTGGGCCGTGACACCCTGAGCCATTTACTAAGTCATCTGTCATCCAGTACCACAGTGTTGCCAGCGCTGTGGAGGCGATGGTACATGAGCGCTGTGATCATGTTGAGCCAATGGAGACAAAGATTAGAACAATTAAATCATTGGAGGTAAAATCATCATAACAGAAGTATTATGGAAATACTCTTGGTCGTAAACGTTGCCAGCTTGGTGTTTTTACCCTCATACCGTCACCGTGTACAACACTGTTGTAATTATAACTTTCACTCTTGGAGGCCTCGGGGTGCTCCATCTGCTGTAGTGTGGGCTAGTCCTCCTCACATCTCCTCCTCTCTCCTCCTCACATCTCCTCTCTCCTCTCTCCTCCTCACATCTCCTCCTCACACCTCCTCTCTCATCTCTCCTCCTCACATCTCCTCTCTCCTCCTCTCTCCTCCTCACATCTCCTCCTCACATCTCCTCTCTCCTCCTCTCTCCTCCCTCCTCCTCACATCCCCTCCCTCCTCCTCACATCGCCTCCCTCCTCCTCACATCGCCTCTCTCCTCCTCTCTCCTCCCTCCTCCTCACATCTCCTCTCTCCTCCTCTCTCCTCCCTCCTCCTCACATCTCCTCTCTCCTCCTCACATCTCCCTGCTCCTCACATCTCCTCTCTCCTCCTCTCTCCTCCCTCCTCCTCACATCTCCTCTCTCCTCTCTCCTCCTCCTCCTCACATCTCCTCCCTCCTCCTCACATCTCCCTGCTCCTCACATCTCCTCTCTCCTCCTCTCTCTTCCCTCCTCCTCACATCTCCTCTCTCCTCCTTACATCTCCTCCCTCCTCCTCTCTTGCCAAGTGGTTTGGACCAGTCAGACCTCTCCCTCTCTCACTCATCACTCTTTTTGTCTCCCCCCCCTCCTCATCTCCTCGTTTTGCTGTTTTCATCTCTTCGTCTCCGTGGTCTCACCTTCCCATCTCAGGTCATTTACACTTCACATTTTACGCCCCTCAGCAGATGTGATGCTTTTATCCACACTGAATTACGATGTGTGTAAACAGCCACATGCGCCTAACGAACGCCATGACCGGTTGCCAAGACAGTAGAGCAACTGTGGAGCAATAAACCTGAAATCAAGTCACTGTGAAGGTTAATGGACTAGTATGCATCACAATTTACACGTTTCCATTCACAAGTTGGAGTAATCCATCTACTTATTTTCTTCTTTCCAAATAATCTGTGATGTCACTTCTGCATTTGGATTAATGGATCGCCATCTTTGCTGTTTATATCAAGTAACATTCCCTCCCTTCCCTCTCTCTCTCTCTCTCTCTCTCTCTCTCTCTCTCTCTCTCTCTCCCCCCTGTCCCGTCCCTCCCAGGTTTTCCGGAGCGGCGAGGGTATGGGCATCCGTCTGGACAGCGCCTCGGCCTTCCAGGGCGCCATCATCTCCCCCCACTACGACTCCCTGCTGGTCAAAGTCATCGCCAGCGGCAAGGACCTGACGACGGCGGCTTCCAAGATGAGCCGAGCCCTAGCCGAGTTCAGAGTGCGAGGGGTCAAGGTAGGACGCTCTAGAAGGGTGTGTGTGTGTGTGTGTGTGTGTTGATGTGTATGGCTTGATGTGAGGCGATTCAAGGCTATTGCTACATGGTGTGATTCACTTCAGGCTGAGTTTGTGAGTGTGTGTGTGCTGTTCATTTTGTAGCTGGTATGGACTGAAGATGTTTGCATCGTCAGTGCAGCTATGAAGCAATTGTTTTTAATAACTTGTATGTACATGTACTCCAAAGCAAACTCACAAATAAGTACGTCCTTGTTTTCTGTGCACGGCCCATAGACAGCACTTTACAGGTTAATGTCTTATCCGTGTTGTGGCTGCTGAGGACAAACCAAGAGCGATGCACAGAAAAGATTCATGACTGTGGAAAAGGAAGCGTTTTGTTTCAAGGTGAGGCGAGAGTAGCTGACATGGACATGACTCGACTTGTAAAACGCTGAAAAGCAAATAAGTGATTTTTGGATCGTGTTAAATAAGATCTACAAGGTGGAAGGAGCAGTGAGTCACGTCTAACTCACAGATGAAATGTCATTCATCAGTTGTTTCCTCTGTAGATGTGTTGACAAAGTGCTCCTATTTTTGGAAAACTTATTTGCGTAAACAAAGTACTTCCAGCTCCTGGTCAGTGTTGCAGCGGTTGATGTGAAACAACATTCACTGGGAAGACGTCGCGCTCCGTCCACACACCAGTAATGGATTTATTCACTGTGTGTTTCTTCCTGCTTTCTTCCCGCCTCGACATCGAAGGGTAATTGCGTTGTGTATTTTCTACATTTCATCCACTGAAGGATTGAGTTTGTGAGTGAAGCGAATAGAACTGGTGGAAGTGAAGCTCAGCTCAGTCATCATCATATCTGTTGCGATTGAGTCATGATGGGGTGAAATTGCAAGTCAAATTGGTTTTCTCAAATCTAATTATTAATTTAAAGCGTACTTTACAAAGACAAATGTTCCCCAGTCTCAGAGCGAGAGTGCTGAAGCCACATTCGGATGGACCTGTGGATGCTGCCCTGCTGCACAGTTGGTTAGGTAAACACACTACACCAGGAAGTAGTGTACCTATTATACACAGACTGCAATTGAATTCATTTGGCAGGACAAAGCCGAGACGTAATGACTTCTAGCCACGGTGCAGGAGAGCTTCTGCCGTAAACAAGCCGCTGTGAGTAGCTTTTGTGAGTGGATTACTTTCCATCCTGCACCGATGAAGTAGTACAAAACGCTTTGTAACTTATTGATGCAGACAGAGGACAGTACAATGAAGCAAAGCACGCAGGATAGCTGCTGTAGAAGGACTTCATTGAGCTCACTTTTGTGATGTCTCACTATTTACCAGGTGTGTAAAAAGTACCATGTTTTTCCTCCACCCATCCCATATACCAGGTGATTCATCTTGGTAAGAGCCAGGTTGGAGCAAATACGTGGTTAGGATTTCTACTTTTTACCACCCCTGCTATTTACGGTAGCTAGAAGTTGACCGTGGGAAAACATGTGTCGACGAGAGCTAAAGACTTGTAGGAACTGAGAGAAACTGTCTGATTTTTCTTGACATTCATCAACAAGTCAGTGGGTTTTCAAACGGGTTAGAGACAACCAACCTAAGTTGAAAAAAAAAGGGTAGAAATACAGTTGTCAGATTCTTGTGAAACAGATCAGGTGTTCAATAGTGAATGTGTTGCATGTTGTCCACAAAATGTCTCATTGGACAATACAGGAAATGGCATCGAATAACTCTTATATGCTTTTCACACTACACTTAACCCCGGGCTAACGTCTTTCTTAACCCTGGGTTAAGGACGCATTTAACCCCGGGCTAAACCCCGGGTTAGAATGTAACAGGGGTTAGAATGTAACAGGGTTAGAATGTAACAGGTTAGAATGTAACAGGGGTTAGAATGTAACAGGGTTAGAATGTAACAGGGGTTAGAATGTAACAGGGTTAGAATGTAACAGGGGTTAGAATGTAACAGGGTTAGAATGTAACAGGGTTAGAATGTAACAGGGTTAGAATGTAACAGGGGTTAGAATGTAACAGGGTTAGAATGTAACAGGGGTTAGAATGTAACAGGGTTAGAATGTAACAGGGTTAGAATGTAACAGGGGTTAGAATGTAACAGGGGTTAGAATGTAACAGGGTTAGAATGTAACAGGGTTAGAATGTAACAGGGGTTAGAATGTAACAGGGTTAGAATGTAACAGGGGTTAGAATGTAACAGGGGTTAGAATGTAACAGGGTTAGAATGTAACAGGGTTAGAATGTAACAGGGTTAGAATGTAACAGGGGTTAGAATGTAACAGGGTTAGAATGTAACAGGGGTTAGAATGTAACAGGGTTAGAATGTAACAGGTTAGAATGTAACAGGGGTTAGAATGTAACAGGGTTAGAATGTAACAGGGGTTAGAATGTAACAGGGAGTTAAACATTAGCATTAAACGTTAACCCGGGGTCTACAAGCTTACAGTGTGAAATCCTGAACACTGAACACCCGGGGTCAATTGTTAGCCCAGGGTTAAAGAAAACTAGTGTGAAACGTGAGATAACTTAACCCAGGGCTATTATAACCCAGGGTTATATTTGGCTAACATATTCAAGTGTGAAAAGCCTATAAGTCTTAAAAAAAAATTGGAAGCAAGTCATTTCTGTTGCGGTGTCAGGATCGACACTGACCCTTTCTGCACCTCTGGACATGTGTGCTCATGTGGCCAACGTGACCGTGGAGGAATGGTAATTAGAGCAAACATTGCGATGCAGTGGTTCCTGGGTTGTGTGATTAGGACCCGGTGGCCTCGCAGGGCGTTGTTAGCGCTGTGTAAATGTCACCGGAGAGAAGCCGCAGCGTTGGCGACAGAGCCCGAGGCCTATTAGGGTTTCTGGGCTGAGATGGAACGCTGCAGGGTGACATCCTTCTATCTCCAAAGACACGTCACGACAAACCTCTTTTTTAAGATTTTTTTTTTTTTGTCATTACTGTTTGGGTTTGGTGGCTCTGCTTACAGTCTTGTAAACGATGATAAAACCGTTGACGTAAAAACAAAATTTGAGTTACCAGGTTGGTGTACGACAAGATGCGGTTCTCCTCTGTTGTGCGGTATCATGTTTGGCATTTGAGGAAGCTCTGTTTGTCTCCTTATTGTGTGTGTGTGTGTGTGTGTGTGTGTGTGTGTTGAGCAGTGAAATGTCATGCGTCCAGCAGCAAAAAGAGATGGAGAGTGTGATGGACAGAACGGGGTGAGGAAATATGGATGGAGGGGTCGGGAGAAAGAGAGAGGCCGACAGAGATGGAGAGACTGTCAGAGAAGAAAACGACTTGGGAGGTGGTACTGCCCGCAGTGACGTTCACCTGTGGGGGTTGTGTGTGTGTGTGTGTGTGTGTGTGTGTGTGTGCGTGCATGTTGCGTGTCAGTACATAACACACTGAACGCTGTTTGTTTATGCTGGGTACCAATGACATCACGTGAGAGCATCTATGCATGAGAGCATCTGTCTTATGTAATTGCTCATCACACACGTTGACTCCTGGTGCGTCGTGTGAACCGTGAGTAATGCGCGCACGCACACACACACACACACACACACCATTTCTGCAGAATCCCTTCACTACCCTTTGCTGCTCATCAAATGGTTTCTGTCCACATTGTTGTTGTTGTTGGTGTGTGTGTGTGTGTGTGTGTGTGTGTGTGTGTGTGTGTGTGTGTGTGTGTGTGTGTGTGTGTGTGTGTGTGTGTGTGTGTGTGTGTGTGTGTGTGTGTGTGTGTGTGTGTGTCAGAGAGATGGTGAGATGAAGAGACAGCCAGATAGAAGTTGCCAGACAGGAAGAGGCGCAGCGTGAGATGGATAGAGGGACAGCAAGTTACCCAAAAAAAAAAATGGCTGTGTATCTGAACCTTCCTCTCCAGGGCATTTCCAGACTCGATATTCTGATATTCTGTGAGACTTTTTAGGTTGTGTGTGTGTCTCTCGTGTGTGTGCTCACCCTTTCTAGTCTGTTGCTTCAGAAGTCACTTTCGGCCCGCTAAGGGGCTTGGCTTTGGGCAGTTGGGTTTCATTAAAGAGCTCCTCTCTGCTCTCTTGTGAGAGAACCGAGCTGATAGGCGTTTTGAGGTGAATTTGGGTTGTCGTGTGTGTGCGTGTGTGTGTGTGTGTGTGTGTGTGTGTGTGTGTGTGTGTGTGTGGTCCCGATCCCAATCTGTAGCAGCTCTTTGAAGAATCGTTGTAATGTTTCACTTCGTTAGCCTCTCAGATCACAGGCTAGCTGCTATCTTTACCCGTCTGCACACTCGCCCTTCTCTTCCCTCCCTTCATTCGATCAAAAAAAAAAAACCTTTAACTTTTCTCCTCTTATTTCTTTACCTGGCTCTTGTCTGTCGTACATAATCATTCTCGTGACACAAGAATATCTCCTATTTGTCCATTGCGCTCCTTTCGGTTGGTTGCTTGTAATCTTGTAAGTCTATTCTCCTGTTTGCTTAATGCTCCGATCGCTTCCTTTTTCCTCCCTCGCTTCCTAGATAGCATCCTCTCACTCTCCCTGTATCCCCCCTCCAGCGTTTCTCTTTGTCTTCTCTGTTTTTCCACAGTCATGCGCCGCTTTATCGGCATGAATATTACATGAACAATATTGGCAAAACATTTAAATGCATCTGTAAGTGTAAATAGGCGGGGGGTGCGTCAGCGTGTTGCAGTAGCTTGTTAATGAGGGATCTGGATGTTCAGACCCTCCGCTGTGCAGTGACTATCACTGCAGCTAATGGTGCTTCATAAAAAACACTCAAATACTCAAACTAACACAAATAATTAGTGCAAGTTGGACATAAAAGTCAAATCTGTCTTACACAAAAATGCAATTTGTTCTGTGTCTGTTTCCTGGAGGTGAGATATCCTCCAGCTGCGTCTCTTTTGATTCCAATTCAAAATGTCTGCGTTCGTATCACGGCGTCGATTGACAAAGCTGCTCAAAAACGAGACGATACAACACACATTTTAACGTGCATAGCAGCAACCGAGGTGGATGCAGATTTAGTTGGGATATCAGGATAATCTGTCGTCACGTTGAGTCTTTTGTTACCATCACAAGACGTGCTATCACGTACTGTGTGTTTTGTTTTGCGTCCTTCAGTTATCGCTGTTGCTTTCATTCCAAATAAACCCTCCTTCCCTTTTACCCCCGTTTGACTCTTGGCTCTCCCTTCATGAGCCGAGTTGTCTTCTCGTTCTCGTGTTGTTCCCCCTCGTCTTCAGATCCCGGCGCCGTTATCGCCTCGGTGACTCGGTAATGTGTTTTCCCACGGTTTAGTTCTCCTTTTCATCTTTATCTCCATCTTTTACACCTACAATCTCTTATTAGAGTCCCTGACGCGAGCCCCCGAAGGCTTCGCTCCAATTATTTATATCAACGGATTGCGATAACGCCCAAATTACATGTCAAATTAATTGTAATAATGACCCTATTTGCTTTATCCGATTCCTCCCGTTAGCTTCCTTGCTATCTGCAGATTTTGTTTTTTTTCCTCACCCTGCTGCTTCCAATCCACAATGAATGTGGACGCACTTAATGTGAAAATCCTATAATGTGGGAATTTGTCTTTTTCAAGCATCGGCCTCTTTTCTCATTGATTTTAAATGAAGCAGCAGCCCCGGGAGCTCAGTTTGTTTTTACCTGTTTTATTATTTTCAACTCCATTTCCAGCCGCGGTCGTCTCCTGCCGGCCACCGCGCCGCTAGCCCGGAGCGGTTGGGAGTTAAATGCCTTGATCAAGGGCACCGCGCCGCTTTTAGCGCTCATCGCCCAGAATGCTGCACGTTAAAGCTAATTTCAACTTTGAGCAAAAGGCTGCTGCACTTCAATTGGATTTTCAAGGTTCTCGCAAAGCAGCAGCAGCAGCAGCCGCTTTTTAAGTGTTTCCCCTCAATGATTTGTTTAGTGCTGTGTGAGTATTTTCTTCACAGCTTTGGTGAATACTTGGCTTTTTTATCTGTTCATTCAATTTATTTGTCTGTTAACGCGCTCGTTTGTTTTTCTTTGTCCGTCTCTGCTGCCGTTCCTTCTCTCCTTCTCAGCCCCATCACTTCGGTCACAGTAAACCGCGGTTAGCCTGCTAACGCGATCATGTCCCCCCCCCCCCCCCCCCGCTGATCCGGAGTCGGCCACCTATGACCTTGCGTCGTGTTTCAAGGCTGGAGTGCACTCGGTCAGGATGTCGGTGGGGTGGAAGAGGAATCCATCTCATCTCTGACTTATCAGTGGGAGAAATCAGGGGTTTAGACACACTCCATTAACACACACACACAGCAGTGGTTCACACACACTCACACACACACACACACACACACACACACACGTTAATGTGTCTGTGGGGCTGGGTTATCTGCCTATCTCTCCTTCATTTCACACCTCTAAACAACCTCTAGCATGCTAATCACACAAATAGCCTTGTAATTATCATCTGTGTGTGTGTGTGTGTGAGTGTGAGTCCTGGAAAGCCTTAGTTAAGGAAATTGAACCCAAGATGAAGATCATGCAAAAACCAATTACCAATAGTCAGAGTGCATAAGTGAGAGAGGGATGGAGGGATGACGGGGAGGCAGTGGTGACGAGACGGTGGGAGGCAGGAAAATGCAGTTGGAAGAGTGAAGGAGCGAATAAGGAAAGGAAGGAAGGAAGGATGAGAACGAGGTCTGGAAAAAACCCTTCAGGTTAGGTATTTAAATTTAAGGCCGCAAAAAGTATTTAAAGGTTTTAAATACAATTATTAAAGGTTTTTTTCTCATGAGGTTTTTTTTGTCTCATCATGCAGCAAGGACGTCTGATTAATACAGAAGTTACGCAATATACAAAACAATTTATTTAATCTGATGTGCTTTGCTAAACACAATTGGGTTTCATGTCCCCGAACAATTAACGTCCTGCGGTTCTTCTTCTTCTTCTTCTTCTTCTACCCGTTTGTAGTGTCAGAACTTTGATTAGTGACACTCAGTTGGAAGCGGGCCGGTTTTGCCGTCGCGTTGGTTTGTTTTGGTATTTCAACTTAAAATTAAATTCCAGGTGGCATTAAAAAAAAAGGGCTTAAAGTCTTAAAGTTGGCTTTCTGAAAACCTGCAGATACCCCAGAGAGAGAGAGAGAGAGAGACAGAGAGAGACAGAGAGAGAGACAGAGAGAGAGACAGAGAGAGAGAGAGCGCGAGAAAGTTTACCTCACCAGTAGAGCAAAAAGTTTCCGTCGGGTCGCTGGAGAGCCGGTGGATAGAAAAGGGGGAGGGCAGACTCATCGCCTTGTAGAAGTGACAGAGAGAGCATTAAGCCTCGTAGTACACAGTCACTAAGCACAGAGCTGCCCATCATACACACACACACACACACACACACACACACACACAGTGCAGAGACAAACACCCACGGAAAAGCTGTTTTTTTCATGGCGAGGCGAACATTTTTTCTCTCTCTCACACACACACACACACACACACACTTTCACACACACTTACCGACTAAAACTGCCACTCCAGCTTACAAGTCTACAATTGTGTGGCGAACACACACACTTGCTAAAAAAGACATTTATATGTGTACACAAAACACAAACGTCTCGCAGGCAATCCAAGGACGGACACGAGACAGATGCTGGTGGCGACACAAGCAGAATCAATCTGGCCCACACACACACACACACACACACACACACACACACACACACACACACACACACACACACACACACACACACACACAGAGGGAGTTAGGGCTGGAGGGTGTCAACTGGGACTTTGAAGACATAATCAGGATTAAACTGCTGGAAATCGGCTGTGATGAAGCGAGGGAGAGAGGGAAGGGGAAGGGAGGCAGAGGGGGAGAGAGAAAGATGTGATGGAGGAAGGAAGGAAGGAAGGAAGGCAGGAAAGGAAGGAGGGTGATGAGGGGAGAAGGGAATGAAATTGAAAGCACGGTGAATACGAAAGCATAGAGGAAATGAGAGAACAGAGAGAGGATGCTACCGGAAGGAAAGCGACAGAACAGTGAGGGAGGGAAGGAAGGAAGGAAGGAAGAGAGAATAATAGATGGAGAAAGGCAAATGAGGGAGGTAGAGAGAGAGAAAAGTGAGAGTTGGCAGAGAGATAATATGACTAAAAAGAGATGAGGGAAAAAATACAAGTGTGTGTGTGTGTGTACACAGGCACATACAGCCAAGTATACTTCAAAGGAAACGACAGTAGCTTCCTCTGTAGCTGATTGGTTCCACTCCATTCCTTCACCCCCCCTCTCTCTTCCTCTTCCTCTGTCTCCCTCCCCCTTCATCTATCTCTCTCCTGCTCACTTGTTCTTCCTCCCTCCCTCTCTATCCCTTCTCTCTACCTGTCACTCCCTCTTCCCCCCCCCCCCTCTATCTCAGTGCCTGTTCTGTTGTAACAGCACAGCTTGAGTTTAGGTGTGTGTGTGTATATGTGTGTGTGTGCGTGTGCGTGTGTGTGTGTGTGTGTGTGAGACCCCTCCAGCTCCCAACAGCGGTGTGCATGTCTCTGAATATTAATTTGTGATCAGAGTGAGAGGTTGAGACAGAAGGGGGGAGGAGGGGGGGAGGGAAAGGGAAGGCGATGACCTTGTTGAAGGTGTGAAATCTGATTAGTCGGGTGAGTAATGTACTTTCCTGGGAGTCGGTCTATCTGTCATGGCTTCCAGGGTTCGGGTCAGCCACAGTTCAATTCCCCCCTCAACGCAGCGCGATGTGTGGATACCCCCTTTATGTTGAATGTGAATGTGTGTTGAGTATATGGCGTTGAGTATGAGAAGTGGTGTTGTGCAAGTTCCCATGCATAGTCATGATTATTGGGATTTTGGGGGTAGCGCACACGGTGATACGCATACAGAATGTGAATGCGCACGCACACACACACACACACACACACACACACACACACACACACACACACACACACACAGAAGCAGGGTCCAGGGAGAAGTGGGAGTTTAATTAAAGGTCTGTACACACACTGATTAATTGATGCATTCTAATACTCACTCACATGCAGACACTCGGGAAGGTTTTAGGGCTTAATCATCTATTAAACACACACACACACAATAACAGAATCTGCCTACAAATCAATTAACACACATGCACTCACTCTTACAATAGCAATAGATGTGCATGCACAATATTGGAGTAGTGAGTAATATTCATGTCGGACATCGGCCCCGGCTTTCATAACATTACTGATGAGTTCACTTTGCTAGCAATGCTAATGCTAATAAGTTAGCATTACTTCAAAAAAGAAACAGATCAGACTAAAACAGAGCGTACCATCTACCCCGAATCTGGATTCAGCCGTTCTGCAAGCGTCGTGTTTGAGACATTTATTCCTGTAGTCTATCAAATAAATGGAGAAAGCAGGGAAGCTTTGAATGGATGTAATCAACTTTTTTTTTCTTTTTTTTTTTTTTACAAAAAGGCAGAGCTATCACTCATGGAATGAAATAGATAGGGAAACAAGGAAGCACATAAATCTGATTGTGACTGTGGTAGGGGTGGGCGATATGACTAAAAATCAATATCGTGATTATTTCAAACTTTTACCTCGATTACGATTAATGAACGATTATTTTATTTGTTTTGTTTTATTTTGAAATTTGTTTTATTTTGAAATTGACCGGATGCTCGATGCCGTTCCTGTGTCTGACTTCCTGCCCGGCTTGACACGTTCGCTCGCGGCGTTACTGGACGGGGCGGAGGGACGTGACTGAATACCACGTAGTATTTTTTAAGGGGACAGTTCATGAACGCAGTATTGGGGAAAGTATTTGGCCCATTCAAAGTGATGTTACGTCTGATGTGCGCACACGCGCGCGCACACACACACACACACACACACACACACACACACACTGGTTGCTTTGCTAACTGGCGCTTCTAGACGTTCCTCGTTCTTGTAGCCAAAATAACAATCGAAATCAACGATTTTGAAAATTTGCCACGATTACATCATTAAAATCACTATTACGATTATAAACACGATAATCACCCACCCCTAGACTGTGGTACCCGTTGTAGAAACTGTATGTATCTATGCATCAGTACTGCAGTGGCCAATGCAGTATGTTCTTTCAAGTAGAACTGACCTGGCGTAACGCACACCAAATGTTGTTTCTCTGAAATGATCATGAATTGCCAGATGAATCCGGGCAGGAAAACGCGGCACTGATGGCTGCATCTGTGTACATCTGCATGTACATCTGCTGCTTCAGATGTGTTGAAACCTCAGAGGCAGATCCGATGCGTCAGCGTTCTCCTCATTAAAAACACAACATGGCTTTTTCTGCTATTTCAGGAAGCTGCTGGAAAATGTTTGGGGCTTGAGTTACGCTTGTTTGTGCTTGTTTTCTAAAAGGCAATTGTTGCTGCTTGTTTGAATTTGGTTGCTAATATGCTTTTCACACTACACTTAACCTGGTTAAGTGTAGTGTGAAAAGCATATAACAGGGTTAGAATGTAACGGGGTTAGAATGTAATGGGTTAGAATGTAACAGGAGTTAGAATGTAACAGGGTTAGAATGTAACAGGGGTTAGAATGTAACAGGAGTTAGAATGTAACGGGTTAGAATGTAACAGGTTAGAATGTAACGGGTTAGAATGTAACAAGGGTTAGAATGTAACAGGGTTAGAATGTAACAGGAGTTAGAATGTAACAGGGTTAGAATGTAACAGGGTTAGAATGTAGCAGGGTTAGAATGTAACAGGAGTTAGAATGTAACAGGAGTTAGAATGTAACAGGGTTAGAATGTAACAGGGTTAGAATGTAACGGGTTAGAATGTAACAGGGTTAGAATGTAACAAGGGTTAGAATGTAACAGGGTTAGAATGTAACAGTTAGAATGTAACAAGGGTTAGAATGTAACAGGCATTAGAATGTAACAGGGTTAGAATGTAACAGGGTTAGAATGTAACAGGAGTTAGAATGTAACAGGGTTAGAATGTAACAGGGTTAGAATGTAACAGGGTTAGAATGTAACGGGTTAGAATGTAACAGGGTTAGAATGTAACAAGGGTTAGAATGTAACAGGGTTAGAATGTAACAGTTAGAATGTAACAAGGGTTAGAATGTAACAGGCATTAGAATGTAACAGGGTTAGAATGTAACGGGTTAGAACGTAACAGGGTTAGAACGTAACAGGGTTAGAACGTAACGGGTTAGAATGTAACATGGTTAGAATGTAACGGGTTAGAACGTAACAGGGTTAGAACGTAACAGGGTTAGAACGTAACAGGGTTAGAACGTAACAGGTTAGAATGTAACAGGAGTTAGAATGTAACGAGGTTAGAATGTAACAGGGTTAGAATGTAACGGGGTTAGAATGTAACAGGGTTAGAATGTAACAAGGGTTAGAATGTAACAGGGTTAGAATGTAACGGGTTAGAATGTAACAGGCATTAGAATGTAACAGGGTTAGAATGTAACAGGGTTAGAATGTAACGGGTTAGAATGTAACAGGCATTAGAATGTAACGGGTTAGAATGTAACAGGGTTAGAACGTAACAGGGTTAGAACGTAACAGGTTAGAATGTAACAGGGTTAGAACGTAACAGGTTAGAATGTAACAGGGTTAGAATGTAACAGGTTAGAATGTAACAGGGTTAGAATGTAACAGGGTTAGAATGTAACAGGAGTTAGAATGTAACGGGTTAGAATGTAACAGGGTTAGAATGTAACGGGTTAGAACGTAACAGGGTTAGAATGTAACGGGTTAGAATGTAACAGGGTTAGAATGTAACGGGTTAGAATGTAACGGGTTAGAATGTAACAGGGTTAGAATGTAACGGGTTAGAACGTAACAGGGTTAGAATGTAATGGGTTAGAATGTAACAGGGTTAGAATGTAACAGGGTTAGAATGTAACGGGTTAGAATGTAACGGGTTAGAGTTTAAAGTTAAAGTTAAGAGGTTAAAGTTAACCCTGGGCTAACATATTCAAGTGTGAAAAGCCTATTATTTAACTGCAGGGTTTTCTCGTTTCCCTTGCGTCGGGGCGGCCGCGGCACCGGCGAGTTCGTCTGCGTCCATGCAGCTTCAGAACGAGGCCTGAGGTGTACCTGCGCTCGCCTCTCCCTCATATAAAATCCCATTACAAGCCTGCGCTCTTCTGACGCTCGTCTCACGGCGTCGAGTAAACGTGTCTGTTGTGCTAGTAATGCTAAATGATGGATGGACGGTCCAGCGCTTTTTCCTGTCGCACAAACACATTCTCTGAAATCTCAATTCCTCCTTCCTTCCTTCCTTCCTTAGCGACACAGTACAATTACCCTTCCTAGAAATTACAGCGAGAATGCGCACACACACACACACACACACACACACACACATACACACACTTGGTGAAATTATAGGGCGGTCCACGCTTACTCCGCTATTGAGCATAAACAAACCCATTACACAGGGAGAGATAAAAAGAGACGTTGCGTTACACTCGGTTCCAAGTTTTGAGCCAGTGTAGTTTGTAATGTTGTGTTCAGGCTTGTCGGGTAATTTGCTGACTGAGACAATAAAACTAGCCTTGCCCTTAACAACCCCCAGTTGTGTCGGGACCATTTAGAAAGGCCTTGTTTAGGCCCCGCGGAGCCAGGAGGCCGCCACAGGTGACATGTTTACAGCTGCTCCGGACAAAGCCTTTCAGAGTGGCATTTCATCACAATGTCTAGACTGCAGGTAGATCGATACCGAAGAAGAAAACGAGACAGATAGGAGCATGCCGTTATGCTTGGAAGATAGAAGAAGAAGAGGCAGAGGGGTGGGAGGAGACGGGGGAGGATGGGGATGGGGAGTATTCATTCACTTTCCCGTGAATGAACGGGCCAAATACTTTCCCCAATACTGCGTTCATGAACTATCCCCTTAAAAAATACTACGTGGTATTTAGTCACGTCCCTCCGCCCTGTCCAGTAACGCCGCGAGCGAATGTGTCAAGCCGGGCAGGAAGTCAGACACAGGAACGGAATAGAGCATCCGGTCAACTTCAAAATAAAACAAATTTCAAAATAAAACAAAACAAATAAAATAATCGTTCATTAATCGTAATCGAGGTAAAAGTTTGAAATAATCACAATATTGATTTGTAGTCATATCGCCCACCCCTAATGGGGAGACGTTTACCTTTTACGGAAGGAGAGTTTTGGCTCCAAACATGGATTCCATTTTTATTTCTAATACCTTTTTGCAAACAGCAATACGTGGATCAAAGAGCTCATTTGCTGAAAAGTTAGTATTTCTCCAGGGCTCAAGGGAACAGCTTTGTTAGGGGAGAACATGACACGGTAGCAGAGGCGCTCCCTCTCATTTGCTCTGATGTTGGAAAAAAAAAATCCTTCTATCTCCTCGCTCTTTTTGTATGCTTTTCTAGTAATGTTATTCGTTTTCTCGGAATTGAAGCTCATTCTGCCGTGCCTCAAATGAAAAATATAAGATGGAGATAGATGGATATGTGCTTTAGTTGTCCTGGAGGACTTGAAGAACCCACTGAAGTGTGTAAGCTTTTTCTTCTCACTTCCAATGTAACGTATGATTGTCTTGACCACTTGTAGATGCACAATCATTCCCCCTCTCCATCCCATCGTGGTTGGACCAAATTTTGATTGCGTTTGCCACAAGCTATGCTGACTTAAATATACGTCCCGTCAACAGAGCGGGGGAAATCAATAAGAATGCGAAGAAGTGGATGGATGGAGGAATGAAACGGCGCTGAGGAGTGAATTTGTAAGGCAAAATAATCAGAAAGAAGCTGGTAGCAGCGCTGCATCCGGCAGTTCCCCGTGAATGGACTGTGCATATCTTTAGTCTGGATCGAAATGAGAGTCGGATGCTTCAGCTCGGGGAGGGAATTCACAGATGCTTCGGTTTGTAATTGGCAGGAATCCGCTTTCTGCCTTTTGTAGCCAACGATTTCCTTTCCCAGGCCTATTAGAAAAAATGCTCATCTGTTGGCAAGGTCGCTGTGGGGTGCTTTAAATTTGAGCAAATCATACAAGGCGTTTATCCTCGGATGAACTTGGAGAAAACATTAAGAAACCCACTATTTTAGTCTTCAAAACACTCCAGACAAGCACACACACACAATATGTGTAAGCTGCCAGATGTGAACACAATCTCCCACTGTGAACCATCTCAGTGGAGCTGCCTGAAATATTGAGCGAAAAAGGAAAACTATTTTGGAGACACGTGAAACAAAGACCACGTCCAAACGGCAAAAACCCGGATGAATTGATAGCGTTGCTTTCTGAAGAGTGGGGGAAACATGACTTTTTTTTTGAAGGCGGGGCCGGTGGTTTCGGGCTGCTGCACCACGCCTGAAAGCAATCCAGATTCATCGATAGAGAGACAGAGAGAGAGAGAGAGAGAGATGGATTAAACGGGTGAAAGAGGAGAGAAATGGCATGCCAGAAGAAGTGTGAGAGAAAGGGGAAATTGAGAGAGGAATTTAAGAGGTGAGAGATTTGACGTACAACAGAGAGGAAATGAGTTTGGGAGCGTGCCTCGTGGTTTGGCTGCTTTCATGACTGATTGAGAGCAAAAGTCTCTCTTCTAAATCTAATGAGTTTAATCACGGCGCGCCCTCAGCCAGGCTTCTGGACCGGCTCATATCTGGATTCATTAATTGTCAATTAAAGCAGGATCAGACGCCTGGCTCCCTTTCTTGGCGACCTCTCCCCACGTTACCAGAACAATATTGTTTTTGGTGTTTTTTGGCAGTTTGGGGTGGCAGCGGTTCCTCGAGTCAAGATGAGGCCGGGTGGTGAAGTTAACTTTTCCTGATCTTTCTGTTTTCCTGTGATAAGATGGGTTTGGCAGTTTAGCATTTCATTCTGTGCCACTCCTGCTATTGGAGAAATTGGAGTGAGGGAGGGAGGGAGTGAGGGAGTGAGGTAGAGTGAAAGAGAGGATGCATAAACAGTTTTCAGATCGATACCAATAGGAGTGATGTTTGTTTTGGGTATCTGGACTTTGAAAATTCGAAGATTTAAGTAAGACGGCGGCGTGTGTTTTCATATCCGCCCTCGCCGTTTGTGTGTGAGGGTGTGTGTGTGTGTGTGTGTGTGTTTGATGGTGTGTTTGTGTGTGTGCGCGCTTGCAATGCAATAAAGGGATTTGCCTCACTTTAAGTACACGTTGAGTCTGAGCTTAACGTTCAGTGCTGTTGCTGAGAAAACAAACGCTCTCAACTCAGGAGAGCGATGAGGGAGGTGGGGGGAGGTGGGGTTGAGTGTTTTCTCTGTTTTCTCCACTTTGTTTCACTTCTCCCCCCTTTTTTCTCCTCACCTACTTCTCCTCTCCTTTTTGTTCTCATCCTCTCCTCTCCTCCATCCTCATCCACCATCTTTTTTTCTCTCCTCAGAGGAAAAGCCAACTTCCTGTGTGAGTGCAGTTTGGAAGTGGACAAAGTAATGGAGATGTGTAACATCAGATCAATAACAAGTAATTAACGAGGGTTAGCGCCACCTCTTGAGATCTCTGTTCCACTTCACTTCCCCATGCCGCTTAAAATATCGGAGTTTTTTTGCGACTGACAAATGATTCGGCCGCCGGACGTCTTTCAAAGCTGATGTGTCCCGCTAATTGCCAACTTCAACTTAACGACTTGCCAGTGGAGCGGTCTCTCTTTTTAACGGCACTTTAGCTCCTTCAAAGTTAAAGTCCTTCTTCATGTGGTGTTTCCATTATTTTGTCCAGCCACGTGTGCTTTGAGGTTTGCGATGCGCCTCAGAGACGTGAAAAACATCAACGGATTGTTAATTTATTTTAACACAACATGTTTTACTGGTCTTATTATTTATTTAGCATCGGCAGGATTTGATGACAGCTGCAATGCACCGTATTAAATGTAAGGAGTGTTTCCGTGTTTAAGATGCTATAAAATTTGCCAAGGGAAAAGCGGAAATGCACAGAGGGGTTAAGGCGTCTCATACATGGCGTCTAAAGCTGGACTATATTGCTTCCAACGCTATTGACTTCAAGTACTTTTCGAGTACGCAGATAAATGTATACATGGTAGGCCTACTCTACAGTTTCCCTCTCCTGTTTCTTCTTATTTTGAGTTTTCTTCAGGGGGAAAAGTGTATTGAGTCTGGGGCCTGGAGGTGGGCTGTGTAATGGAGTATTGGTCAAGTGGTGATGTGTGGCTGTGTGTTGTTACAGTATACTCTATTTTAAATCCACTCCAGCTACTATAATTGCGAGTGTGTGTGTGTGTGCACTTAGATAAAGTGCTGTGCAATTAAAGTGTCACCTTGCACTGCCGGCTTCTTTCTCTATTCTCATTTCTCTGTCGTTCACTTCCTCCGTATCAGCAGCATTTTTTTTTGCTTTGTTCTTTTTTTTTTTGTTTCTTTGTCTCTCTCTGCGTTAGTCACTCCTTTTTCTCCATCTCTGCACTACTCTGTCTTTCTTTCTCACTCCCCGCTCGCCCTCTAATTAAATATATGGTACTGAAAGCATGTAGGTGTACCGAGTGGGGTTAGTTTGGTATTGTCTAGACTCTGTGTGTGTGTGTGTGTTTGTGTGTGTGTGTGTGTGTGTGTGTGTGTGTGTGTGTCTCATGGGGTCGGGGTTTGCTCTTGGGTGAGCTAAGGAAATGCACCTTTCACTCTTTCTTTGTGAGCATGAAAGTCTTTGATGTGGTGTGTGTGTGTGTGTGTCGACCTCTCACCACATTCAATTGTAAGCCCACAACTCTTTTGCGCATGATTGGATGTGTGCATGCACCTCTGATGTTTTATTTTAGTTTGTACAGCCACACAGTTTGTATCTGTGTGTGTGTGTGTGTGTGTGTGTGTGTGTGTGTGTGTGTTAGTGTGTGTGTGTGCGCGCCTGTGCACCAATGCCACCTGAGCTCTGAGACTGGCCATCTGCATAGTTGAAAGGTTCAATTACATCCACTTTGTCTCAGTAATGCCAATGTTCAAATCCAGCAGGAGCAAACCCCAGGCGAGCGGAAGGGACCGGGTCGACCCTTTCCCCCATCGCCTGCGGGTGTTGAGATGTGTGTGCACGGCGGCACTGGCAAGGTGACGAGGGTTAAAGGGTGCGCGTGGACCTTTTCGCTCTCCTTTGTACAACGAAATGGCCTGCAGATGCTGCAACCGAGGGTTCAGCGCAGCGCGTGCACTCCGCTGTTATTATGTGATTGCTAGCGGAGGAAGGCTTCGCACTTTACTGACAATTGCAAGTTGACTGGAGCGGGTGGAGGTGGCGAAGACGGTGTTCTCGCAGTGTTTCTGACAAAATGTGTGAACACGCCCAGGTTTAGCGGTGGGATTTCCCCCCTTTAATTCAACTAACCACCAAATGCTGTCAAGAACAAATTTGCAGCAACAGTTGGGTTATTTTTCTCCTCACAGTACCGACGTTCCCAGGAGCCACTGGTCTCTGTATTTAGCAAATAGAGGCATGTTGCTTCTGCCATGGAAAGGAGCGCCCGTTTGCAGTCAATATTCCATTAGTCACACCTTCGCACCCGTCATGGCAACGCAGCAAGACATCGATTCAACTTCAGTCTTAAACACAGTGACTGGTGTGCAGTAGCGTATCGTTTTGTTTCCATCGTTCTTACGTTTATTTTTCATTTTTCATTTGTCTTTTCACGTGTGAGGCAAGTTCGGTGGCGGTATTTGACATATGCAGTTTTGCAATGATGGCAAGGGTTTAGACCTCACCATTTTTTACTGCCTGACAAAATGTACGAGTTCAGTTCAGCTAAGTTATTTTCTTCCTCGCAGTAGCAAAGTGTTTTTACTCCTCTGCTGTGTGCGGGGCTGAGTAATGTGCCAAGGTGTGACATCTCTGTATGCAGCGTAATACACATTCTTCAGTATCAGTTGCGCTGGCAAGCAACGGGACGTCGGCGCTTCACGGTTTCCCCCCTTAGTAGTCTCGATGCTGATGACGTCTGACAGTACTGTGATGTCTAACAACCGTGAGTCAAAGCTGTGGCTTAAGCGAAATGCAACACAAGTCAATGTGTATCAAGCTGTAATTCTGTACACGTTGTACAGGCAGCCTCGGGGGAAATGGAGGGAAAATCATAAAAATGGTATTTTGTTTATTTTCTTGTCTGGGATAACAGAGAAAACATAATTGCTTTCATCAGATTGTTAAGTTTAAGTGTATTTTTACTATTATACAAACATTTTATCGACAGTTTTATCATTTGTCGAGCAATAATATATATTATATATATTCAATAAGATTTTTCATTTTTTATTCCGATGCCAAATGTCCTCAGGACCGAAGCCGTTGCTGCACAGTAAAGAATCACTCTGGAAGAGAGCGCACAAAGAGAGGGGGATTTACAAGCAGTTACTAATATGATGAAGGGATGATAAGGAGGGGGGGAGGCGGGGCTTGGCTTATTAAACTATGTATCAGGACCCATAGCAATCCTACATGTAGAGCAGCAATATTTCTCCTTCCCCTTTCATCTCTTTTCTCTCCACCACTTTTCCACAACACAACTTTAAGGCTGAATCCCCCTTCACCCCTCAGCCCTTCCCCTCCGTTTTGCGCGTTCATGTGAAGGGGTAAGGGGTGTCCGGTTCTCTTGGGATGGAGGGGGAGGGTGACGGTCTCGGGCTACATGGCCCTCCAAACGCTATTCTGTCAGGAAGTGGCCCGGTAATGAAGCAGTGGTCTTTTTTATTTGAGGACTTGTTTGATCGATTGGTAGCGTGAAAAGTATAAGTTGTGAACGAATCGCGAGCGTCCATGCTTTTCTATCTCCATCAGATGAACGGCAAATGTCACTGTGATAAAACCATTATTGCCATAGTAATCTCCGATAACAAACTCGTCCCGTCTGGTTATGTAAACGTGATCGATGACGTATCAGGGTCTTGAAGGGTTGTCCCAATACTTAGGGAGAGATTTCTACCACTACCCCTTGTGACTCTGTTCCGAGGGCCAAGCCGAAGCCGTAGGGGTGAAAATGAGAATTGGGATTCGGCCTAAGAGCATCAAAGTCTTTTCTCAAGCGGGTTGAGAGGTGCGGTTAGCGCTGCCAAGGAAACGACACGCCAAGGTCCGACACCTCGGTGAGCAGCAAAACACTCTCAGTATTTCATAACGATAATCTCCTACAGTATTTAAGCTTAAACCGTTTCAAGAGGTTGCATGTCTTCCTGGCCGGTGCTGTCCGAGACAAAGCTGAAGGACCTTCTCCAGCGGTGTTTCTTCAAGGACTACACCGACTTTTTGGGAAAAGGCTTCTTGGACGAGTTATCTTTTTCAGGATTGAGTTGCATGTGTCTGTTTTTCGTCCCAGGCGTGCACCGACGGCAGCCCAAATCGGCAGCCCAACAACACGAGTGTATTCGCTGTATTATGTTAGACTGAAAACCAGTCTCGGGAATACGCTGTTCTCCCCCCGCAACGTCACATTGCGAGAGCTGCTGTTGGCTTCGCGTGGGCGTCAGGCATCGCTAATTGGGCATAGGCGCTTGGCGAATTTACACAGCACTCTCTCCGGTTGTTAGCGGCGGTAAACATCAGTGCCGGCACAAAGATGGGAGGGGATTTGCCGGGTTTTAGGTTCGCTAATGGAGCAGTCAGGAAACGGCGACTGGGTTGCTACTCGTGTCGGGTTGTGTTTCATTCGCCGTGGTGAGACGTAGAGCTCGCTGAAGGATGCGTTCATTTAGCGAGTGATCTTAGATGTGCGAGCCGCTCACATTGAAATACCATCACAGGGGGATATTGGGGCGTCTAAAGAGTCTAAATACTAGATGCGTCATTTCATTCCAGCTGCCCAAATCAAAGGATGTTGATGTCTTTTTCTGTCCGCCTCCCTCTCTCCCTTTTTAATAATGCATTCATATATCTGGAGCTCTCGCATGGACTTCTGTCGACCCCCCTGCTTTCCTTCTCCCCCCCTCATCCCCATCTTTCCCTTCCACTCGTTCACTAGAAATAGTGAGAACCAGAGACACCCCGGTGTATCTCTTTTACACACTCACACACACACACACACACACACACACACACCTCCTACCGTTTCCTGCTCGAAAAGAAACTGGGGAGCCTTAAAAGATGAAAAGAGGTACAAGTTTTCACTTCCTCTGTCGGATCGGGAGTCTGAACGCAGCCTGCGGGACTGATGAGGAGGAGGAGGAGAAGCAGGAGGAGGAGGAGGAGGAGGTGTCGCCACAAGGAGGACAAAGAGACAGAAGGAGTAGTGAGGAATGATGAAAAGAGGACCCGTTAGATGCCTCCTCCCTGGGGGGAAAGGGGAGCAGAGATGGGCAGTGGGCGGGATGAAGGAAGAGTTAATGATGAAGAGGACGGGCCCCTGTGGCGAATTCAGGTCGCGAGATGAGACGGGAAGGAAAAAGGAAAGAAAATGAGCAATGGGGGGTCCTTTCATAGAACTGAGATGAGTGGGAAGGAGAGAGTATTAAAAGAGGATGGGGGAGAGGGAAAGAGATGGGAGTGAAAGAGTGATGAAGAGGAGAGACGGCACCCAGAAGAAGGAAAGACGTTGACGGGGGGGGTGAACGAGATGGAGAGAGAGTGAGAGATGGCAACGGGATGCGTGGTTAATTTATGACTGACGTTACAGTCCGACTCTTCAGGTGTAACAGGAAATATAAATCATCCACTTCCTGTCACGACGGTTGGAAATACAGAAGGTGCAGTTTCAGTGGCTTTCTCCCTTTTGACTACAGAAATCAATGGAGACAGGAAAAAAAATAACTATTTCTTCTTCTGTATTTTCACAAACAGCGTCGGGAGGGTGATGATTTATCTGTTGTGGACTGTACTGTCATCCATAAATGAACCATATATATCCCAGACTGTGTTCAAGGTATTCTGGTGAGAGTCCTCCCTACACCCCGAGATCCCATTAAGATCTAGTGAAGGGGCTTGGTCTCAGCTCAGCGAGAAAGACACGTTCAAGAACAGTTTGAATCTCCAGATTAATGAATACAAATTAAATTGGACGGTAATCCCAAATGTTATTTTAACTTGATTCTTTCATATAAATTCCAACAATTTTGTTTTCAGCTCTGTAGTGATGAGATTTTGGTCCGAATCGAGAAAACGTCTAGGAGTGATGCTTTAAAGGAGGAAGTGGTTTGTCTGAGGGAAGGGGATAAAAAAAACCTCACCACCATCTTTGACCACTTTGTCGTTTTCATGGTGCGTTGCACACAAAATGTTTTCTACCCTGCTCACCCTCTTCCAACAAATACAACGCCCATTATTCTCATGGACAGGCTGAGGAGCAGTCCCTCCCATTGAGCCTGTCCATGGAGATGGAGGACGGGTCCTCACCGGGGGCCCTGTGGAGGGTCACCTGGCAAAGCATGGCACTAAGCCTGCCAGGTTCAGGGGGTCCCCATTCCCTGTGTAACCTCAGTAGGTAGAGAATGGCACTCTGGCCCAATCCCAACGTCCCCCCTCACGGACGTTGAGGATCGTTCCCGCTAAGTCCGCGAGGGTTTAGGGCTGTCCCAATGTCAAATCGTCAAGTGCGTGAGGGCTCTCTCGCTCTGGCAGACTTTTTGAGCCCTTTATGCACACTTACCATAAGTCCGCATCGATGCAGACTTTGCCTGAGGGAATTACCCACAGTTCATAGCGTTGTGACGATAAATACGGCGTTACCAGGGGAAGCCCAGAAGCGGGAAAAAAAAAACGGGAAACAAATGGAAGGACAAATGTTTATTCATCAACCATTTATTTAAATGTTTGCTTGATGCTGTTTTGACAGAACGAGTCAATTGATTATTTGACAATTACCTCTCGTCCACTCTGTAAGACGAGAGCCTGGGTGAAGACAGTAAAAAACCTAAAATATAAAGTCCCAAAACCCACAATCCAGATGGCGTACAATCCGAAGTGTCAGCATCAACTGTTGCTGTAATTTAAGTTATTACAGGCCAGGAATAATCAGGATAACCACCCGATGTATTGTGAAATAGATGAATCCACTCGACTGTATCACCACGCTCCGGTAGCTTAGCTGTCTCTGTCAGAACCTGTTTGCTGAAATGTGTTGTTAGCCTCGCACTAGCTTAATTAATTCCACCCCGGTGCTCAAAACTGCTTTGCTAGCTAAATCTATTTGCAACTAAAACATAGATATAGATCAGACATGATATCGATTAGCCACCTGCAGTCACATTGGTGACACTGAAACACGAGGACAGTGAGCAATATGAGGTGAGAGAGCTTGTTACCTTCAAACAAACTGGAGGGATGACTCAGCAACTGTCGGGCACTGACCAGCAGTGAGGAGGCACTGGAGCACATGAAACGCATCATTTCAATCAGCGATCGAAGCGGTGATCAATCAGTTACAATGTTAACCTGGGTAGTCAAAGACCGACGACTCATCAGCATCGGCACTGACGAGTAAAATGTGGGAGATGACTAGGCAGTCAATGGGAGTGTGCAGTAGAGGGAGACGGCCAATCAGATGATCATCTTGTCTTGAATACATGGAGTGTTAAATGTTCACCATATAAGTGTCTGATCGACTGACTCGCCTGAATTTGGCTGCTGATGCCCAAGTCTGGCGCCGAGAGGAAGATCGTACGGCAGTCAAAGAGCTCAGACTGTAATTTATTTCACAATCGAGCAAACCCAGAAAAAGAGCCTGGATAGAGGAAGAGATGGAAGGAAAAGAAAGAGTCATGGAGGTGACAGGACAGGAAGAGACGTTACCGACTTGCCTTAGTAAAACCAATTCCTCTGAATGAACTGGAGGTGGAGGCTGCAGAAGTACCAGAGAGGAAGAGGATGAGTGAGAGAGCCGTTGATTGAAACAGATCTCCTATTATTTTAGAAATAAAGGTTTTGGGCGTTTCTGCTTCAGGTTAAGATGAATCGGTTGGAAATCAGGGTTGGGCGTTTATTCTCAGCGGCAGGGGGGAATGAATCTACAGGAAGTCACTGACCATGCCCTCGCCAGTACAGTTGCATTTACACCAAATCCTAACGGTGTTTGCTTGTGCACAACTCTTTCAAAATGCATCTTGTTCAATTCAATGACAATCGAGCAAAGTAGAGAAGGAGGAGAGGCGAAAATAAGCCCAAAACGGGATAAAATGGAGAAGGACAAGGACAGAGGGGCAGAGATGAGATGCCAGAATATATTTGGGTAAAAGCATGAAAGGAGATGAATGTTAATATTAAAGTCTGGGAGCGAGAGGAGGAGGAGGAGGAGGAGGAGGAGGAGGAGAGGCAGGGAATATTGATATGATAGTCAGAAAATAAGAGCATGAGAGTGGGAGAGACTGTAAAAGAATATTAAAATTATAGAGAGAAAATGAAAAGGGTGAGAGGGGGAGGGAGGGAGGGAGACACGGAGAGAGAGAAAAGGAGGTTTGTATTATTCAGGGCGGGAGGAGAGAAAGGAAAGTATATTGTTATCATAGTCAGGAGAGGAGGAGAAATTGAGTGAAAGGCGGAGTGAACGGGCCGGGAATAAGATGTGAGCCAAAGAGTGCAGGAGGGCAGGGAGAAGTGGAGATTAGGAGCGAAGTCTTTGCGGTGTGAAAAAAAAAAAAGATAGAATGGAAAGAGTCAGCGGAGGTGAAGGAGAGAACAAATTAGATGGAAGGCGGAATTAAAGATCGGAGAGACAGAGGGAGAGAGATGGCAAAGAAAAAGGTGATGCATGACGAAAGAGGCTCTGGGTCTGAGGTGTATCGTTTCATCACATCTGTCGGATGAGAGCGCTCCCCTCTTTTTTTTTTTTCCTCTCTCCTCTTTCTCCTCTTTCTCTCTGTCCATTTCCCATGAACCACTTCTCCTCTTCGGTCTTTCTCGTTCACATCCCTGAGGAGGATAAACGTGTCCGAGGTGATTTTTTTCTAGCCTTTTTTGCGTCCTCTTCCGGGTTTTGTGCCATAAAGCAATCCACCGTCACATCTCTTCAAAATAAAACCTACTTATTTCATATACTCAAAGTGGGCTGAAAGTCACCCCCCCCACACACACACACACACACACACACACACATACGTATGTACACAAGCCACACAGCTGAGTTTGTTGAATTACTATACTGATACCTGAAGAATCCCTTCAAATCTGATATTGAGGACATGTTTCACTTGGGTAGACGTTTTAGGACACACACACACACACACACACACACACACACTTTGACAGGTACTCTAGCCGTCAACCTCCATTATTAGCTGTCCTGACAATCTGCAGTCACGAGTCGGGCCTTATTTCCCCTGAGTCTAATTAACCGTAATTGCAAATAGACTACGTGAAGTATTGAACAGTAGGCAGAAACGGTGCAAAAATACCCGCGTCGTACTACTATAGTTTCTATATGTTGTATATGCCAATAGGAGTGAAGTGGAGCAGACTTTCAAAATGGAAACTTTTGACGCTGAACTCAAATTGACCGCGATATATAAAGAAGTCATGAGTTTAAAAAAGAGCTAACATCTTATTTTGCAGACTAGCACCAGAAAGATCAATATACATGAATGTTTTAAACACTGTTTCAGATCATACAGACCCGATCTGTAAGTGAACTGACAGCTGGTTTACGCCGGGTGCTGAGCATGTGTGGTTTACTCGTACAGTAGCTAGATGAACTGCTATGTATTGTCAGGGTTCAGTGGTGATGGCTGATTTCCTCCTCCCCCCTGGAGATCACTGAATAAAATGAGAACATGGTTTGTGAAAATGGCCATCTGTACTCTAACTATACTCACCTTGCTTTTCCAATAGCATCTTTATCTCCCTGTTCCAGTACGTCATATTCACATCATAGTCTTTTTAATGTCTCAATTCAAATCTCGAGCTGAATAACATCTGGTTACATATACCTGGTTCAATGAAAATGTTTTTTGTGACATTTCCTGTACAAAATCTACTGCAGAGAGCTGCATCCCTTATAATAAGTTTATATATATATATATATATATATATATATATATGGGTATAGTGGGTAGTTGTTAAAACAGTTGGCAGAAGGTTGACTTGTGGTTTGAGGAAGTAACACATCACAGGAGGCTGACCAGGGAGTGAAGTTGAGTTCAGTTTTGCTGTGTTACACTTTTTCTCTGTTTCTGCTGTTTTGAGGTTTGGATGAAAACAGTTTTGCTGGTTCAAAAAAAATAAAATAAACAAAAGAATCCTGGACAACGTTGCTCCCACATTTGCCAGACATCTGTGTTGCTGTTAAATACTTGTTTTGCAATCATTTCTTTGCTGTATTATTCAAGATCTTGGTACAGTGTTGCAGACCTGGTTAGACTGGTTTCTGCTGTACAGTTCAGGATGCTGCAGAACTGGTTAGACTGGTTTCTGCTGTACAGTTCAGGATGCTGCAGACCTGGTTAGACTTGGTTTCTGCTGTACAGTTCAGGATGCTGCAGAACTGGTTAGACTGGTTTCTGCTGTACAGTTCAGGATGCTGCAGACCTGGTTAGACTGGTTTCTGCTATACAGTTCAGGATGCTGCAGATCTGGTTAGACTGGTTTCTGCTGTACAGTTCAGGATGCTGCAGATCTGGTTAGACTGGTTTCTGCTGTACAGTTCAGGATGTTGCAGACCTGGTTAGACTGGTTTCTGCTGTACAGTTCAGGATGTTGCAGACCTGGTTAGACTGGTTTCTGCTGTACAGTTCAGGATGCTGCAGACCTGGTTAGACTGGTTTCTGCTATACAGTTCAGGATGCTGCAGACCTGGTTAGACTGGTTTCTGCTGTACAGTTCAGGATGTTGCAGAACTGGTTAGACTGGTTTCTGCTATACAGTTCAGGATGCTGCAGACCTGGTTAGACTGGTTTCTGCTGTACAGTTCAGGATGTTGCAGACCTGGTTAGACTGTTTTCTGCTATACAGTTCAGGATGCTGCAGACCTGGTTAGACTGGTTTCTGCTATACAGTTCAGGATGCTGCAGAACTGGTTAGACTGGTTTCTGCTGTACAGTTCAGGATGCTGCAGATCTGGTTAGACTGGTTTCTGCTGTACAGTTCAGGATGCTGCAGACCTGGTTATACTGGTTTCTGCTATACAGTTCAGGATGCTGCAGACCTGGTTAGACTGGTTTCTGCTGTACAGTTCAAGATGCTGCAGAACTGGTTAGACTGGTTTCTGCTGTACAGTTCAGGATGCTGCAGATCTGGTTATACTGGTTTCTGCTGTACAGTTCAGGATGTTGCAGACCTGGTTAGACTGGTTTCTGTACTGTTGCTGTAAGAGGTGTTGAGGCGTAATGCATCATGAATCTGCAGGGAAACCCATAATACCTTGATCATAACTGCAAATGTCAGAGAAATATTGGCTATCGGCTACCGGCGTGGCCTTTCAAAACACCCAACAACCATCCTACCCATGCGAGGAGACCGCCTGGAGGTGATTTCGTGAGGCGTGTTGCCACATCTGTGTGTTTAAAACATGAAAAAGGTGAATGTGTTTGGGCGTGAGTGTTTACACGTTACTCAGCATCTTTTTCTTTTTTTTTTCTCTTTTTTTTTTAATTAGTCAAATTGGGCCAGCGTTTTGCTTACGGCGAAGTAGCAGAGGGATGGGAGGCATTCGGCGCGATGCTGCTCTCGCCCACCGCACCACACACACACACACACACACACACACACACACAACCTCTCTAACTTTTTTCTATCTCTTTTTTTTTCTAACTCTGCCTCTCTCTCTCTAGTCTCGCTCTCTCTCTCTCTCTCTGTGTTGAGAAGGAAGGTGACCTCAGCATAGCGTCTGCCCTCCTTTTATTATGGACACTTAGTTTCAAATCAAATTGCCCTCTACCCTGGTGTTAGGACGGTCACACTCTCTCGCCCCGTCTCTCTCTCTCTCACAGTCGATGGCCTCAACAACCCTGTCTGCCATGCGTGTGTGTGTGTGTGTGTGTGGCTGGAGAGGGGAGAGACCACATTAACCTTTTTTAGCACATACAGCAGCACACATAAACAGACACACAGAGGCAGTTACCCGGCCTCGTTTCACCCCTCTGTGGTTAAAGACTGTCTTTATCTGCCTGGTAATAGATTGTGGCAAAGCACTTACATGACAAAAAAAATAAATGCCAACGCACACACTCTGGGCACAATCTGTCCCTCACACACACACACACACACACACACACACAGAAGAAGAAGAAACATCAACACACTCAGACATGGACCACTCAAATCTGAACACAATGCCCTTCCTCTTCCTCTTCCTTCATTCCCTCCCTCTCTCGTCTATCAGTCCGTCTCTCGGTATGTCAGCACTCTCTTACATTTCCCTCCCTCCCTCCCTCCCTCCGTCTCTCGTCACGCCTTTTCACGCGCTCCTTCCATCTTGGGCGATGAGCGGCGCCTGCAGATGGCTCGCCAGAAGATGAAGCGAGGGAGCGAGGTAGACGACAGCAGGTATTGCAAAAAGAGAGAGAGAGACGTTGAGGTTTTCCTCCCCGGCTGCCTGACCTTCAGTCCTTCTACACGGCGGCTTGCTTCTCCCTCGGTTTATTTCAGCGTGCTTTTATTTCTATAAATGTTGGGATCCGTCTATAAATGTCGGGCTGACTGTGGGTCCTTTTTCTCGTCCTGCCCATTCATGTGTCTTATATTTCTTGGTCTTAAATCCAATCCCAGGTAGTTTTTAGACATCTTAAAAGTGTGACATTTCGCTTTCTGAAATCTGCAGTGCAGATACCCTGACTGTTAATCCAGCCCCATCAATGTCTCTCTCTCTCTCTCTCTCTCTCTCTCTCTCTCTCTCTCTCTCTCTCTCTCTCTCTCTCTCTCTCTCTCTCTCTAGCTTTGTTCCCCATGCTGTCTTGTCTCTTCTGTTAAGCCTTTCGTTTCCTCATTTCTTGTTGTCTTTCTGCATGTATTCTTGTCTGTCCCTGGATCGATTGATCTCTCTCTCTCTCTCTCTCTCTCTCTCTCTCTCTCTCTCTCTCTGTTGCTTGTTTTCTTCTCTCTCCCTTTCTCACATTCTCATTTCTCATCTGTTCATCTTAGTCTCTTCATCTCTCCTCACCTAAATTGACTGAGACAAATAATATAGTGTCATATACAAACATATTTCAAACATGCACATGACGTTATGTGCACGTACATGTACACGCACACACACACACACACTCACTCACTATCTTGCTGTTAACCAAGCCCATCTCAGTTCCATATATGTAGTTTTATTATTTATAATATCAAGTCCAGAGAACAATATTGACTTTGGCAAAATCAAATGAAACCAGAAAAGAAATAACAGTAAAGTTTAAAAGTCATTGTTATTAATGTCATTGGCTCTCTGTTTATAGGCATCTGTTGTGTGTGTGTGTGTGTGTGTGTTTTGTGGTGTTTATGTTTGCCAGTGTGTGTATTTTGTGCTGTGTGTGTGTGTGCTCGGTATTTATCTTTTCTCTTATTTTTTTCCTAGTCATAATAGACAGTTTCTGTTTTAATCATGGAAGATGTTTTTTTTGTCCAAAACAAAAATCACACTTTTTTTTTAATCTTACTGTATTTGATCCTAACATCATTCCCCAAAAACGTTGAAAAACAGAAAAACACATGGCGCAACAAGTAACATCATTTGTGTATATATATATATTTAGATATATATATATACTTTCAGTTTTTTCTTCAGGTTTTTTTTTTCCTTGCTTTCCACTTCCTCTGCGTCTCTGTGGTCCGCGCCAGTAGAACAATCCCATAATAGGTTTTTGCCAAGGTCTCCCAACCAACAGTTTATACGGAGTGAGTGGTTTCCATGGTGATTCCATCAAGAATTTTTTTTTTTTTTAACTGCTTCCTCTCCGAAAACAAGTGAATTCACGTGGCACAATGGAGTCTGTGATGTCACAAAGAAAATGGGTTTGACGTTTTGATTCAACCTTTCTTCCCCCCACCTCTTAACGGTTGCCGCTTTCTGGCCAAGCGGTGTTGCCGGAAATTGGCGATTTTTATTGTATTTTCACTGAAAATGTCGACTTTGAAAGTTAACCTCACTTGGAATGGACCTTACACCCATCCCTGAGGAGCAAATGGAGTGATCAGGTTTATTTCCCTTTCACACATTGGCCAGAAAGCGATAAACCTTTTTTTCCACTTGTGCAGTCCGGTGAATTGGATTGCCTCACCGATACATTCATGTACACACACACACACACACACCCTGTCCCCGTGATCCACCAGGGCATGCACATTTATGCAGCCACCATTAGCATTACTCAATTGTTTGGTCCATTACCATCCGACATCCAATAAGATCTCATCTCACTCACACACACACACACACACACAGTCTCCATCATGCACCGCCGCGTCTCTTTGTAATCCATATCGACTCCCGCGGTAATCCCAATCTTCCTTTCTCTTAATAATGTCAGTGTTCCCGGTCGTTCCTCTCCGCCCAGGTATCGATCGATCGTGTCCGATGCGTCCCCCCGGCTCTGTATTTATGCTTTCATAATCCGCGGGGGCGCTGCGAGCTCATGCCGGGAACCGTTGTCCACAACCGCAGAGGACACAAAAGTCACATTCATCTTGTTTTGTGGGGGGGGGGGGAATGGACGCCGTTAACGGAGACGAAAAAAACTCCATAATTACCGTATCTGGTCCAAAGGTTGTTATTTTTTTTGTTTGTTTTTTTAAATGTCGTCGTTGCTGTTTTGACAGAGAGGAGGCTCCTGCCAGTATGATTGGCGGTACTGTTTGTTGTGATCCGGTGTAAACCCCTGTGTTGTTTTTGGGGGGGGGTGGGGGCCCTGGGGGGGGTTGAGGAGTGTTAGCGAGTGTCTGGTCCTATTAGTGTAGAGGCTTTACTGAGATCACGCTGAGCTCACACTCTCTCTGCTGTCTAACCTTTGCTTTGTTCTGCTGCTGTATTGATGTTGTCCTCTCTTTGATTATCTCTCTCTGTATATATATATATATCGCTCACACCGACTTTTCTCTCAATTTCTTTCCTTAGTTTCCTTCCCTTACATTGTCTCCTCTTTGTGTGTCGCTCTCTCTCTCTCTCTCTCTCTTGCCTTTTCCTCTTTTTATGTGTCTCCCTTTCAAACAACTTTGCAGTCCTAGTTTTTATTGTGCCACGGCGTCACATTTTTAAAACGGTCTCTCGTTTAGGTTTAGCTCTCCGTCGCATCTTCCTACCCGTTTCTCTTCAGGTCAACTATAAAGAGCCTCTTAAAAAAAAATCTTCACCTCCCTCCCAGGCACACTCTGTTCTCTCCGTTTTTTTTCTCCCTTCCTCCCTTCCTCCCAAGGCAACAAGCGAGACGCGAGTCAATTTTACTCTTCCCCGTCACTCTGAAGTCACCTTTCCTCCCTCATCCCCAGCCGCTTCATCTTCCTGTCGCTGCCTCAATTTCCCCTCTTGACTCCACCTCGTCGCCCTCCTCAAATCAAGATTCTATTCAAACTGAATCCTTTCTCTTTCTTGACTTTTTTTCTTCCTTTATCAGTTTTTTTCTCATCTCATCCCGCTCTACACAACACTTTCCTCCAGCTCTTCAGTGTTCCTGCCCTCCTTCCCTTTCTCTTTGTCATTGCTCCCCTTCCCGACAGCGATCGCCGCGTTAGAGTTGGAGTTGGTGGTGTTGTACGCGTGAATGTACCCCCGCTGGAACTCGCAGCGCGGGCCGAACTCCCCGCCGCTCCCTCCCTCCTCGCTGGTCGTCGAGGAAGCGGTGCTCGTCGTCGAGGCGCATTGCACCAGCATCCCGTGCAGCGATTGGCTCCGCCTTGTCCAGATAACGCTCAGCCGCTTGGCGTACCTGACGGCGCCGTACCGCTTAGCGACGGTCGCCGCGGCGTCGGTCGCCAACGCGACGGAGGAGCCCATGTCCAGAGAGTGCCGCCGTTTGCTAATCCTCCCAGAGGCGGGACTTAGAGGGGACATGGGACTCTGATAGGCCTCTGAGGAGTTCCATTTGTCCCTGCCCCGTGGATTGATTCTCCAATCTAAGAGCTCGTAGTCTCTTAGGGGCGCGGCCAGAGAGAAACTGGCGCGATTGGTCAGTTCACGCTCCAGGCGGGGCTTGGGGCGGTCCCTGGAGCGTGATTGACGGGGGAGGGTGGAAGGAGGAGAGGGCGAGTAGTAGAGGGGGGTTCTCTCGGTGTCGGAGGCGTAGGGCAGAGCCTTCTCCAGCTTCCTCTGTCTCACCACCAAAGCCATGTCCCCCCCCCGTCCCCATCGTCGTGGAGACCACGCCCCCGGCCGACAGAAACTGCTCCAGGTTGACTTTGGGCTTGGGCCGGGGCTTCGGCGGGAGTTTCGGAGGCAGAGGGGAAGCAGAATCGGCCACTTCCTTCTCCTTGTCCTTCTCCCCCGCCCTCTTGGACGGCAGGCCGTTGGGCAGCACCACCATCATCACGTCCCCGGCGCCGTTCGATTGGTAGATCCCACCGCCGTTTCCCCCTTTATCCCCGCCCCCTACGCCTCCCCTCTGGCAGCAGACCCCGCCTCCCGCCTCGCTGCTGCTGTCGTGACATATCAGATGGTCGCCGTGGTTGCAGACGCGGTGGCGCACCATGAGCGCCACGGTGAACACCAGCAGGGTGACCACCACGACGCCGCCGACCAGTATGGTCAGGGTCCCGCCCAGGAAGTGGGCCTGCAGAGAGCGGCACGCCGGATAAACGTCCTTGGTGGAGAACGTGGTGCAGCCCAGGACTTTGGTCGCCGCCAGCGACGTGATGGTGTCGTCGAAGATGGCCAGCACGCACAGGTTGTAGTCCACGCCCGACACCAGGTTCTTCAGCAGGAAGCGGTCGCTGGTGGACGGCAGGATTCTGGGGAGGTGAAAGACAAGCAGAGAGAGGTAGAGATCAGTCAGTGTAGGGAATCGGTGAAACAAGGTAGCAGTCGAAGTATCGGCAGTAACACGAGGCCCGAGTCTGAGTATTTTCACCGCAAAGGGAGTGGCGGTCGCATCCTGAAAGAGGGAGGCTGAGGGAAGGAGGGCTGAAAGGATGGATATAAATGAGGAGGGAGAGCGAAAGAGTGAATGCTGCAGTCGGGGGGGAAGGGAGGGAAAATGAGGCTATTGATGGAGAGCGAGCCGAGGGAACTTGTAAAAAGAGAACTCTCTGTCCGCTCATTTGGAGTGTGTGTGTGTGTGTGTGCCTGTGAGAACAAAAATGTCTAGCCATTTTGTGGGCCCTCCCTTTTGAAAAGAGGCCATTTTGTTACGGGTCAGGGCTAGACTTGCCCTTCGGGGGGGGAGACATTTTGCAGGGGGGGGGGGGGTGTCCGGCGATGAACGTCAATGTAATGTTCCCCCGCAAGTATAGCCATACGTGTTTGTGTGTGTCGGTGTTTTTTTGTCGGCAAACGGGCGCCCCTTTGCTCGCGTGGGATAATGAAGAGAGGAGTGTTTCGGATGCGTACCGACGAACGAACGAATGGGGTGGAGGTGAACGACAAAGAGCGAGGGATAAAAAAGAAGCGAGGAGAGGTGGCGGCGAGAACAGAGGGGCACAGGCTTTTATATATACAAGTGTGTGTGTGTGTGTTTGTCTGTGTTTATGTGTGTGTCATGCCAGGGTGCCAAGAGTATGTGTGTGTATGCTTGTGTTTGTGATGCTAGTGTGGGTAAAAAGTGTGTGTGTGTGTGTGTGTGGTACAGCTCGAGTGTCTGATGGCTCTGACTTTGCCCTCTGCTGTCACACCCTCGTGTGTGTGTGTGTGTGTGTGTGTGTGTGTGTGTGTGTGTTTGCATGGATATTTTGTCTTCTCCCTGTCGCTCTTTCTTGCTCCCTCTCTCTTTTCCTTTCCATGCTACATCAAAGGCCTTGTTTGTTTTGGACAGCAGACTGTGCTCTCCATCTATTAGCCCTCTCCTCTCTCACCATTCCACCTCCCCTCAGACTTGAGCTGCATTCTGTCAACGCTGTCTAGTTTGATACCAGTGGAAACCTAACCTTCATCCTACCTAGTCTACCAGCCATGGGATGTGTGATCCTGTTTTTCTTGCCTCACTCGCACACATTGCTAATGGAGGCACGGTGCTGATAAACAGAGAATAAGAACACCGGTCGCCGCGATCCCTTGTGACCTCACAAAGAAAAGAATTAGTTTCCCCAACGACGGTTCCTGGGAGCTCATGCACGGATCGGCCCCGCTGCTTGCTAGGCGGAGAGACGCGACGCAGCAAAACGTCTTAAGTGATTTGAACGGCAACACTGGCGCACGGCAATTAAACAGGCCTCTTAATTGCTGATACGAGCGCGGAGCGATTTGATGAATGAATTACGATGTCGCGATGACACGGCGCCGTGTAAGCAGGGAACAATGCTCGCGGAGATGCGGATGACAATTCCAATAGAGTCTGGATGGACACAGCGGGCACGTCTTCATTAAAATCTGCGTTATCCGACGGTCGCGAGGCTGCCATCGAGCGGCTCCGAACATTGTCAGAAAATCGCCAATTAACACACTTCTCAGCGCTAAAGAGAGGCGGAGAGCATGGTGCGTTACCATGGCAAAGGCTCATTATTTGGTACAGCAGCGCTCAAGTGTTATGCAATATCCACACATGAAAAATGTCCATTTTCACGACTTCAACTCGGCGCCTCGACTTGTCACGGCCTAGTCCAACCGAACCGAACCGAAATAGTACAAAATAAAGGCAGCGCATCAAGACAATATGGCGCCGCAGTGCACTGGCAGAAGAGGAGGATTACTTCAACGATAACTCGACAGTGAACGTTAAGCCCGTTTTCCGCTGTGCACTCTCGCCCTCCTAAAAAAACTTCCTTTTGGATTTTTTACATACCGTTATCAGAGAAAGCGTTATCACATGACTTATCTTCTAACTTCTATTCAGCTTCAGATGATACCAAAGACAAATGAACCTCAGTAACGTGGGGGATGCAAGCCTCACGTAATAAAGCGCTAAAGGTGTATTATTGTGTGTGTGAAAAGTAGCTCCCATGCAAATTTTGTGAGTGAATGCATGAATTCAGAAAGGCCTCATTAGACTAACTTTGGAACAAGGACGTTCAGCATATCTGTATCAAAACAATATCCCATTCTCAGAATAGAAACTCTGCAAATGCTTATGTAAGTAGAACAGCCAGTTGTTCCCTTGAACTCTCACCACGCTCTTAGCCTACATTTTTTGGTATGTCCGTCCCGACTTAGACAGCCGTTCTGACCAATCCGTGATGACGTCCCGCCTCTTTTCAAGCAGCTCAGCTAAGGAAGACTTTTATTTTTTCTGTCTGAAGGGAGTTGCTATGAAATGCATTCCAATAAATAAAGATTTGAAGCTAGATTCCCTTATTTATTTATTTATTTTTTATCCCTATTTGAATTTTGAAGACACTTGCTCTAGTTTTTTACTGTGTACTCTGTCTTGTTTTTACTTGCGTTTGTTTTTAATGTTTTATATGTGAAATTATTTGTATGTTGCCACTTGAAAAAGAGATGGAAATCTCAACGTGACTACCCTGGTTAAATAAAGGATAAATTAAAAAATAAGGTGCCAAGTAAGCAGGTTTCATTCTTTGACGTGTAGATGCACAAACATGTCCAACCTGATGACGATAAAAAGCTGGTTTCTTTTCCGATACAACACCTATAGCCGAGGTGTATACCTAAATATAGGTGAAATGTAGGACACCTACAAAATCCCTCTAGCTACAGGTTACCGCCAAAAAAAAAAACCTCACAGGAAATAAGAAAGCGAAGGCACCCTGGGAAATAGAGTAACATTCACCAGACCAGAATCATCCATTAAGAGAGGATGGATAATGGAAATGTCCTTACTATCCATTCTGACTCTCTAAAACCTTAATGGGGCACTTCACCCAAAAAAAAACAGCAAAGCAGATTGATTAGAAACGTAACATTGCTCAAAATATCTTGTGAAATATATTTGGCCTGCGTGTTTGAATGTGTCCATCAATCGGTGTCCTCATTCAGAGGACGCTTAATCCATGTGGTGTCAAATGCAGCTCAGCGAAAAGCCTCACAGAGTGAGGGGGAGGGGGGGGGGGCGGGATTTAAATAAAAACAAAAGATTTACAAACAAATATCTCAGGACTGAAACGCCAAAATAAAAGTCTGTCGAGGATAAAAACCCAGCTCAGATGTATGACTGGTGAAATGCTCCCTTTTAAAGCTCCGGTAGTAAAGACGGCGGCTTTTCAATTAGCTCTATGCAGGAATGTGGCGCCCTCTTTTTCAGGATGAAAAATTCTCATTCGTACTGTAGCCGCATAAAAAGGCCCTGAGAAATAGTGTAGTGTCATCCCTTCATCCAGGGCCTCTCTGCCTCTATGTATAGTAGGTGAGCAGAGAGAGAGACGAGGAAGCTGCTGCTAGCTTATAATTGAACACGTTTTCCTCCGGCTTTGATTCATCCTCTGTTATGTTCATGCTCTCTTTTGCTCGGCCTCCCGTGACTTTTTTCCCCTCTTACTAATTGACTACTGTGTGTGTGTGTGTGTGTGTGTGTGTGTGTGTACGTCTCACAGTGCACGGATCTAATGACTACATGCTATATGCGTTCTATGGTGTTGTATAGGATAACCCGGCACACATCATGTTGAAAGGACGGTGCACTGTTCAGTTCGTACTCTATTGTGCCACCGTGATGCACACACACACGCGCGCACACACACACACACACACACACACACACACACACCCCCGAGTGAGGCCTTGAGTCATTTTCTAATCCAGCCATTCAATACCCCTTGCTTTATTCACTCTATCCCTCCATCCTTTCCTCTCAGCGCTTTTTCCGCTGCTCCCTCCCTTGATCCATCCTTCTCATTGTTTTCCCGTCTTTCATGAACGGATTTCCCTCCTTTTTTTTTTTTTTTTTTGCTGATTGCTCACTCGCTTATCCTATCTCTCCATCCCTCTATCCCTCTGCCCTCTTTTCACTGTGTTTCTCTTTCTTGGCATCTTTTTTTTCCTCTCCACTTCGCATTTTTATTCATCTGCTCTCCGTCTCTTTGCATATCTTCCTCTTCCTGGTCTTCGTCTCTCGACGTCTCATCCCTTCTTCTACCTCCTTCAGTAATCCTCTCCGGGCACTCCCTGGCCTCCCAGCCTCTTTCCTCTGTGCAGCCATTGCACTATGTCTCTATTAGCCACAGCTATAACTGTATACTGTGATTTAGCATCCAAGGTCACTCTCCTCTCCTCTCGTTCCCTCTATCTCCTCCTCCTCCTCCTCCTCCTATCTCCCCGCCGCCTCTTTCTGGTCTCTCCTTTCCATTCTCTCTCTCTCCTCCTCGTCTCTATGTCTATAGCATCTCTCTCTCTCTCCTCATGCGATTGTGAATCACTCCTCTAGTTGTTTTTTGCCTCGCCGGTGACGACGGAAATAGGCAAACTCACTGACACATACATGAAGGCATACATGTTTAATGCGCCGATTCACTGTGGCGTGATGCATTTTTAACCGTATTTCAACCGCCGTCGCGTCCACGGGCGCGTGTAACGTGCGCGTGTAACGTGCACGTTCTGTACACGTCCACATTTATGTCCGGGAAACACGTGAAAGGAGATCCCCCTGAATTATTAGCGCCCTTTGCACCGTCGAGACAATGTATGTTCATGAATATAAAGTGCGCTGCAGCATAGCGCCATCTATGATGCTACATGTTTAACTGCTTATGATGACGGTGGTGTGTGTGTGTGTGTGTGTGTGTGTGTGTGTGTGTGTGTGTGTGTGTGTGTGTGTGTGTGTGTGTGTGTGTGTGTGTGTGTGTGTGTGTGTGAGACTCTCGTTGCCATCCTGACGTTTTGAAGAGGCTGCCAAAGTGCTCCCTCACCTACCATACCAACTGGAAGTGTGCGTCTGTCTAATTATGGTTCAGTCCTACACACACACACACACACACACACCCAGAGAGACACACAGATGCAGGGCGAAAGTGAAAGAGACAAGGGAGTGCTTTGTTCAAGCTGGTGACACAGAAACGAGTAATTATTAGTACCAGAGAGAGACAGAGAGAGAGAGAGAGATGGAAAGAGAGATGGCTAAAGTTTTTTGGTGTCTCTCGTTCGTCCTCTTTCCCTTCCTCCCTCCTCTTTTCTTGTTTCACTCTCTCTCTTTCTGCTTTGCCTGGTCTGATGGTCTGACACCAGACAAGATGGGGCACACAGAGAGAGAGAGAGAGAGAGAGAGAGAGAGAGAGAGAGGGGGAGAGAGAGAGAACAACAAGGCAATTATCTCCTCTTCTGCCTGACATCTATACTGCCCTCGTTTCCTTTCTCTCCGTGTCATGTCTTTTGTTCGTTTACCCTTCCCTCCGTTTTTTGGTCTCGATCCGTCGCTCTGTTTACTCTCCTTCACTGTCTCCTTTGATTTCTGTCTCCTTCCCTTTCGCTCCACCTGTCTGTCAATCTCTCTCGTCCTCTTCCTTTCCTTAACTCTCTCCTTCTCACTCCAGTCCTCCCTTGTTTTTCTTCTCGTTTCCTCTCTCTCTCTCTCTCTAGAAGTCTTCCTCCATTGAATCTGCCTCCCTGTCACCTTGTCTCCTCATCTCTTGCTTCCTCAACTCTGTCCCCTTTGCTCTTCTTCTGACCCTTTGATTCAAGGTAGCATATGTATGTCAGAGCACATCTCATCCCTCTCTCTCTCCCCCCTCTCTCTCCCCCCCTCCCCCTTCCTTTGACACTACAGTATAATGTAAGGTGACATATATATTGAATACTGCCCCACTCTTTCTACCTGCCCCCTCTCCATCTTTCTGATGTGAGTTGACACGTGTATTGACAAAGCAGTTTAAGACCTCATTACATTTTCCCCTGGAGTGCAACTGTCACCCCCGCCCTCCCCCCTTCTCCCTCCCTTCCCCCCCCCATTCTGCATCTCTGCCTCCATCTCTTTAGGCCACCTCCATCACGCCTTACCCTCACTGCTGTCGGCTCCCCCACCACGAACACATCATACAAAAAGAGTGAGGTGTAACATGTCAGACATCCTAGCAAAGCCGCTTGATTTGCTTCCTTCCTCTTGATCCCCCCCCCCCCCCCCCCCCACACACACACACACACACACACACACTCTGTTTCCCAGCATGCTCCCTTCCTGTGGCTGTCAAGCTCTCACCCTGTCCTTTTTAACTCTGTCACTCCTCTCTTTCTGTGGGTTTTTCTACCTTCATCAATCTCATTATTTCCTGAAGTCGTGTGTGATTTTTTTTTTTTTTTTTCCTCCACTCTCTCTCTGCGTGATCCGTTCCTTACCCATCATGCTTTGCCAAACTTAGCACTTTAAGTGCCCAGTGGGAAGGCTTGTACCATTGGGGACCTGGGCAACAATGGCCGAAACACTGACACTCCTGCCCACGCGCTTTAAAGTGTTTTACTGAAGAGGAGCGTTGAGAACTGATAAATACTTCCCTCTGATTTACAGTTACACAGTTTTTAAAGTTATTTTCCAAAGTGATATCCACCATATTTCAGTTAAAGTTGAGTTTTTACCCAACATGAATATAAACTGTAGTTTTACAAATGAACTCAACTCTAACTTCAGTTCATACGTGCATGTAGCTTGTTTTTTTGTCGTCAAAACATTGGATACCTCTGCAGAAATGATGCAAACGTATACATTTCTGACAAGGAGGCACAATGTCGTTCCCTTTCCTTGAAAAAAAACAAACAAGCCGACTCGGTAGTGGCTCACATCCCCCCCCCCCCCCCCCCCGAGCCAATCTGCGGTTATTCCATCGCCGCGCTCCTCAGAATAACTTAACACCGTCTCACATTCGAGGATTAGATATTCCTGTGATAAAAATCAGACTGGTGTGACGTTATACGGCAAAGCCCCCGGGGGTGCTGGCCTGGCTTTTAGTGACTGTGTCAGGGTGGTTGAGGGTGATGGGCGTGAGCCGCGGTGGCCCTGAGCAGGCCACCCGGGCTGGGCGTCCCACCTGGCACTGTCACAGACACCGTCAAAATGAGACAAGGCGGGGTAGGAAATGGTGGCTGGTGCTGTTTACGTGAGCGGGGCTGCATTTGGAAAGGTGATAAATAATTGTTAAATAATTTGTAGATTTATAGATGTTTGCATGTTTTACTGCTTATTTTATTTTATTTCATTTCATTTTTTTAATGTCATTCTTGCTTGACACTTTCTTATTCAATCTGCCATCTTGTACTGTGATAGAGGACCACAATGGAAATAAGCCCTCGGGCTTTTTTGTGTATTTTAATCTTAATTTAATTTTATAAAATCTTATATGGAGCCTTTTTTCGTCTTCGGTCTGATACCAATACAGTTGCGACACACCGTTTGTGAACCCTGCGTAAATGCCTCCTAAAATATGGTGTGATCTTCATCCGTGTCATAATAATAGATGAACACAATATGATAATAGATAAACACAGCGAGACAGATTGTGTTCAGCTTCATTGCTGCTCTCACTAGGAGTGGGCGTCCTGCAAAGATCACAGCAAGAGCTCGAGCTGCATAACAGTCAAGGAGATGACAAAGGGCCCACAAGGTAACCGGGTCTCGTAGCTCTCGCTCCACAAAGCTACTGCGACAATGTTCAATAAGGGCGCCGCGTACCAACAAGCAGAACCTCATCCCCCTGCCCGTGGAGCATCCTGCTGCCTCGGGGGCCTGGGCGGCTTCAACCGCTGAGGAATCAATAAAGCGTAGCGGAGGTCGGGGTCATGCAGCAATGACTATGACCCCGCGCAAACACACAAAAGTACAAATCTACAACAAATGGAAATGCGCCTCTTGTTGTGGCACGACCTGGAAAGCAAAGCCGTTCATGCAAGACATCCCGGAAAAAAAAATATCAAAAGATGTGAAACGGGTCTGTCAGGAGGATCGGTCAGGAAACTACAGGTTGAGGTGATGAGACGATATGTTAGGAGGCGTTTATACAAGACTGCACAAACTTTTTTCCTCCCGAACTGTACTTTATCTCCTCACTCTCACACTTGCTTTTTTTCACCTCGTCTTGCAATCTTGCATCTTTCAAACGTTTCTCCTTCTGGCTCAATTTCCGCTCTCCTCAATTCAGTTCAGCCGGGTTGATAGGTTGCATCCTCCTGCCAGAGCAGACAATAAGACCAACAGAAACTCTTTACATCCGCGGCCTCCAGAGTCCTCTCGGTGTAATACTGCGGTTTGGCGCCGGCGTGTTGACGGTATCGTAGAAATCTATGCTGGAAATCGTGTTGTGGTATGCGTTTTCAAATGCAGCCCTGCTTCCATTTTGCTCCTTTCTCCCTCCCTTCCTCCCTCAAAGCCTTTCCTGTCTGACTTCTTGTCTTCCCTTACCCTCCCCCCCCCCTCCTTTCTAATTCAGTCAGTGTCTAGATCTTTTTTTTTTCAGCCTCTAAGCTGGTCCACTGCGTCTTTCTCTCTGTCCTCTGTCTGTTTTCCCCTCCCTCCTTCCCTTCCCTTGTTGTTTTTTTCGGTCTTTTCTCTGCGGTGTGGTTTGTTTGGCTGGTTTAGTCGAGCTCATTCCCTCCCTCGCTGCATTTCAAACGTCTCCTGTGACACCCGGTTGCCTTGGCTCAGTCTACCTGGCTTATCTCCCCCCTCTCTGTCTCGGTCTCTATCTCGGTCTCTGTCTCTTTATCAGCGTTTTCTTTGTCCCTGTAGAGAGGGAGGTTTACTCCCCCCTTCCCTTTTTGTTACTGTGGCGCTGTGGGCTTCAAGAGCCAATATCAGTCAGGGCGACTGGGAGTGAGACACTTCTATACCCGAGTAAAACTTCAAAACAAATCTTTTCTTAGCAGTATATCATTAATAAAACCAAGCAAAGGTCGTGCTGGGAACATTCAACTATTTCCGCAGGTCATCTTCAATTGTAATCTCCCATAATCCCTTGCAAATGAATGTGACTTCTGAGTTTGTCGTCTATTAGTTTGCATGTATAGCTGCAATACAGTGATGGAAGATGAAACATACTCTAGAATAGTGTGTCTTCTGTGTATTTAATACGCCATAAACAATGTTTGCTGACAGTTAAGCAGCTAATGTTAGCATTAAGCTAGCTCGTACGCTAACATCACTGCGTTGTCCATAGAAGAGAACACATTCAAACAAACTGATCATTAATTGGCTCTCCATGTCATGTGACCATACAGGAGCTATACTTGGCATTTCAGACCTCCTCTCCATCCTCCATCCCTCCATCCTTCTATCCCTCCATCCTTCCATCCTTCCATCCCTCTCTCCGGCTGTGAAGTTCTTTGCTGCAGAGCTTCAACTAAACCACTTCTCCCCCCTTTCCTCCTCCCTTTCCTCCCTCATCCCATTACCCCCCCTTTCTTTATCCTTTGAGGACTACCTCCCTCTCCTCTCTATCCCCCAACTCTCTACTCCCTCCTCCCTCTTTCTCTCTATAACCTACTCCCTCTCTCCCTCTATCTCCCCATTTCCATACCCAAGTATAGTTGAAGTTGTGTACACTCTCTCTCTCTCTCTCTCTCTCACCCAGTAGTGCATTTAAACACATTTCTCCCTCGCCTCACCTTTTTTTGCCTCGCTCTCTCCTTGAGGACCGTTTGCCCCACCCATCTTCTTCCTCCCCTCTCATTGCCTTGTCAGTCTCTCTCCTTTCACTCATCCCTCTTTTATCTCGATCGATCCCAAGGCGACGTGGATCTTAAAATTCCCCAGTTCCTCTCCTCCGTTGCTTCCACCTCCATCCTCTTCTGTTACTCCTTCCTTGTCCCTCCTTTCCTCTGCCACCCTTCCTTCCCTCACTCCTTCTTTCCATCCCTCCACCCATCCCCTTTGTCTTCCCTGTCCTCCTCCTGACTTCCTCAATGCCATTCACAACCTCACACCATGCCTTACAACCATCTTTCTCTCCCTTCCACCCTCCCAGCATTTCCCCCCCATCTCTCTGTATTAAGTGTGGGTAACTAGATTGGTGGGGTGGCGTCTGCTGCTGGAGAGAAACCAGTCTGAGTCTCGGCACCGACATGAAATGAATTCAGAAACAAACACCACGATTGAAGCCACATCTGTCCCTCTCTCCCCAGCGCTTTACTGCTCCAGCCGCTGTTGTGCCACACATGAATGTTTCATCACTCCCTAGTTGTGAATTGAGAGGCAATCCGGAGTAGGGGTGGGCGATATGACTAAAAATCAATATCGCGATTATTTCAAGCTTTTACCTCGATTACGATTAATGAACGATTATTTGATTTGTTTTGTTTTATTTTGAAATAAGTATTTGGCCCGTTCATTCACTCACACTGGTTGCTTTGCTAACTGGCGCTTCTAGACGTTCCTCGTTCTTGTCGCCTAAATAACAATCAGAATCAACAATTTTGAAAAATTGCCATGATTACATAATTAAATCGCGATTACGATTATAAGCACGATAATCACACACCCCTAATCCGGAGCCAGAGTAAATTTAGATTGCAAATGTCTGGGAAATGTCTGGGCGTTATACTTGTCAACCTGAGGATCTCAAACCCATGTGGCGTTTCCCATCCTGCGTCCATCCCTTCCCTCCTTCGCTCCACCCATCCAGACGCTCCATCTCTCCCTCCTATCTCTACTAAGCAGTTGTTGTTGTTGTTTTTTTACTGCGACGGGGACAAATGTTGCATCACCGTTTCCTCGCTGTGTGAACAAACTGGAGAAATGTAAATTTGTGTGAAATCTCTTTCTCCGCGTAAAAGAATGACAAGATTTATGTCGCCGGCAAAACACTCACAGACTACTTCCCTTTTTGATGTGGTTCCTCTCTCTGCTCGTTTCAGCTCCGTTTGTAACCCAAATCAATCAAATCCATCTATTTATCTCTCTATCATTAGTATTCCACGCTCACCACTCCCTGCATCCTCTCTTCCTCTTGTTAGCCTCTCTCTCCTCTGCACCGTCTCACTTTTGTCAAGAGGTTTTGCGGGCAGGCAAACTTGTAATTTCACTTCGTATTCTCCCACCGAAACGCAGACAGCGGGGTGTCCGACCATCGCGGGGTGAGGGTCTCTTTAATAATTTGTGGTAACAAGGTGGATTTCGCCTCCCTCTTAAACACAAATCCCCATTCTCTATAAATGTTTGATTGCGTTTCTGCCTGTCGGAGCCTCGCCGGTAAACACAGCGCGAGGAGATTTCATTTTAAATGTGAAATGACTGACTGCGGGGCGAGGCTTTAATGCCGCTTCAATTTAAAAAAGGGATTCGTCGCGTGAATTACTTTCCCGCCACCGCGTTAATAGTGACACGTGCTGTGTCAATAGATGTTGCTGCTGTGGACACACTCCTTAACACATCTCGCAGTCAAACTAATACAGGATGTGTTTTGAGTGTTAAAGCCAGCCTCCTCCACCTCCCCCCTCCCCCCCCCCCATGCCCCCAACCTTCATTTTGCACCTCCTCCCTCCCCCCCTTTCTCATCCATATGCACCAGCTATCCAACTGTTGAGCTTCAGTGTCATGCAGTGATGGAGATAAATGATTAACTACCTCCGTCCCTCCATCCTTTTCATCTCACACACCATCCATCCTCCCTCCCCAGAGCTATCCACCTGTACAAGGTTAACAGTGGCAGAACTGAAGTGTCATGCCGCGATGGATAAATATTTGAGCAGTTTTGTACCAAAATGAGATCCGCCATTTTTTTTTTTTGTTGGGGGGGGGGGGGGGGCGTCACTGTGATGTACAGTAAGAGTTGGACTGACCTGTAGATGAGGGTCTCGTCGGCGGTGCAGTTGTACTGTATCTGATACATCCAGACCAGGTAAGCCCCGGCCAAGCGTCCTAAATCCCACCGGACCTGGGCTGAGGTGGACGTAATCCCCTGTACTCCCACCATCCTGCCTTCCTCCTCCTCCTCCTCCTCCTCGTCCTCCACGCTCCCTCCATCTGCTCTCGCCCCTTCCAAAGACCTGCCGCCATCGCCCGCATCATCCTCACCGCCTCTCGCCCCGTCCTCCGCCTCTCCTCCGCGTCCTCCTCCTCCTCCTCCGTTGTTAATCCCTCCGTTTTTCCCGGTGCTGATATCCGAGGATCCCGGATCGGTCCGTAAAATCCCGTTGGTCACGTTCCCGTTGTTCTTGGTATTCCCGCTGTTATTCCCCGTGTTCCCGCCTCCTCCTCCTCCTCCTCCTCCGCCCCCCCGGTGAGGCAGCGGTATGATCTTCAGGTCCACCGTGGCGGTCGCTTCGCCGGCCGCGTTTATGGCGATGCACGTGTACGCCCCGTCGTCCCGGGCAACCGTCACCAAGATATCCAGGGTGCCGTTGCTGAAGGAGCTGGTCCGGGACGAGTTCGCGACGATGCGGTCGTCCGGTGAAACCCAGTGCACTACCGGCTCGGGGTCGCCGATGGAACGGCACTTGAGCGTGGCCCGCTGGCCCTCTAGGACCCACAGCTTGTGGGTGTGTCGGGTGATGAGAGGCGGTTCACATGTGAATTCCTCCTCAGGGATAGACCAGAAATACCTGGGGGGGGGGGGGGGGGAGGGAGGGAGGGAGAAGGGGAGAAAGAGAGAGAGATGCATCAGTATATTGACCAAGTACAATAAATTGTCTTGTTTCATCTCTCCCTCACAGGTAGGAGAGATTAATCTAAGAAATTAACCCAAAGATCAATGTGCTGTTATCTATTAAGTTAGGGTCAAAGTTCAGCGATTCTCCACATTCTGAACAATTTCCCATGCTGCCCTGCAGAAAACAGGACAAAGCAAAGACTAATTAGTGGTGACAGCAGTGACAGAGCACAACAGATGTTCATTTTCCTCCTCAATCCCTTGCTTTCACCGGATGCTTTTCTGCTCAGCGATAGGGCAGAAATACCTGGGAGAGAGACGTGAAGGGAGACCTGAAGAGAGATCAGAGCCGCGGTACTTCTTTACATTTAGGTGTGTGTGTTGCTTTTACAGGAATAGCAGGAGTTACAATAAGAGCGTCTGCCATTTACATCTCATCTAGTCCTCTTTTCTCTTTGACATATTCACTGATTCGAGACACTGGGATGAGAAAGTCTCGGTTATTAGGGTAGTTAAGGGTTAGCTGGTTAGAGGTTAGGCAGTATTCCTCTATTCAATCAGCGAGCCTTACCTCCCAGCCAGGTGAGCGGGCGTAGCACAGGTCTCCATGTCGTCTCCACGGATGAGCCGCCGCAACCATAGCAACTCGCAGTTGCAATGAAATGGATTCCCCCCAAAGTTCAGGCTGATGACAGCGTTGTAGGGGGTGGGGCTTACTGCACCTATCTGGGACCTGATGACAACAATGGAGAAAGGGGTGGACTCAAAAAATTTGTCTCAATGTTTAAGTACCATAAATGGAAAAATACATATATCTTTAACAAATATGGTCAACCATTTTTCTGTTATTTATTTTGCTTTCCTGTGAATTTTGTTTCCAAAATATTTCCAAAATTGCTGCAACTTCACATTTCCCCCATCTGTGCAACTTTTTTTTGCCTTCAAAAGTCTTTAAACGTGGGTTTTTTAATGCTATTTTACTGTTGCAGCTTTGAGGGACAAGTAGAAAAGGGCCAACAAATAACTTCTTGGCACCAGTGACTCTAACAGCTTGCTGCTTCAAATTGGAGAAACAAGTGAATGTCAGAATGGTCCAAAGCAGGCTGTTGAAAACCTAGCCAGGAGCCATGCTCGACAACAGTGCTCTTGTGAGCATCTTGTATCAGGCCTGGATGAAATGAAAATGTAATAACTCACGAGAAAGAAAACCGTACTCAGTTGGACTTAGTTTAGAAACAGATTTTTCTCATTTGAGGCAATTCATTCACAGTTCAAGAGAAGCTGTTAATAAAGCTTAATAAAGGTGCATTTGTGAGATGGGTGTGTTGGCCTGAATGGATATCATGATCTGGTAGATTCACTGCATTATAGTTTAATAAACACTTCATTAATTTACTTCATCAAACCCTCAAAAATCCACAGCAAGCTCTCATTTCAAAGGATTCCTTTAAAAACACAGGTTTAAGAGTATCTCGTGGGTATTATGTATACATGGTTATACATTATAGGTTAGGCGCTACAGCCTGGCAGCAGGTATAGGGATTGGAGCAAAATCAGTATGGATGACACAGTGGGCTTTAGCTCACAAATGTATATTAAAGACCACTTTTGGTGCCTCGGGTGTGGAAAATGTGCCCATTTACTTTTTATAAAGTTAAAGAACTTGATATAAAATACAATTAACACAGCAGGCTTCTAATAAAGCATCACATGCTAGGAGGAGGAACAGGTGGTGCAGAATTAATAGGCTACATAAGAAAAAGTATAAACGATAAAGGACGGGGAGGCAGTTGGAGGCCGCTGTATAGTCCTATCTTATGGTTACATACGGAGATAAAAAGCACAGGTGGGTAATTTTAAATGACAAGATTGTGTAAAGCTTTCCAACGGCGCATTCAGCTTGAAGTAAAATGAAAAATAAGAATAAAGGGAAAGATGGAATCTAAAGAACAGTCGTGCTAGACTAAAGAAGCTGTTTACGTCCGCGTTCAGGTTTGACGTGTGTTTGACTTGAGATTGGAATGTGTAGCGCAAGCCACCGCCTCACATCAACATGACAGAGGAGCGAAATAAAGTGAACATAAATGAGAACAGAGGAATTTATATCAGGAGAAGACAGAAAAGGGAGAAAATAGCTTGTTATGCTTGTGAGCACCAAGATAAATGCCATGATAAAAGAACATTTGGGGGTAATGTAATTGGTATATTTTGCCATTTTGGCCGATAGTGTCTTCTTAATAACCACATTATTTTTTGTGGATATATCCTAATTAAAATAACGGCAAGCTGTGTATTGGCTTTCGAAGGCACAAATGCGATAGTCCCACAAAGCCAAGGCAAAGATTCAGACCTACCTAGCGAAGAGGGGATCAGGCGGCAGAGTCCTTAGCCTGTTGGAGGTCATGTCCAGCCTGGCGAGCTTGTACAGCTCCCCGAAGACCCCCTCTGCAATGTGGTCTATCAGGTTATGGTCCAGATTCAGAGTGTGGAGACTGGCCATGTTCTGGATGGATTCCCATGGTACCCTATAGCAAGAGACAGAGAGATGTTAAGAGATTTAGCTGAGATTAGCTTAATGGCGTTTCGTGTGAACATACCGGCCGTGGTACTCTGGACTGCTGTGGTCTAGGAGGGAGAAGAAATTAGAAGGTTTCTGTTCTGTTAAGTAGTGGCCTGATAGCTGAGAACACAGATTCCCCACCGTGATGTTAAACCTCCCTCATGGGAAGAGAGATTTATGTAAGAAATTAAGTATCCGAGTGCTACTATAAGAGCCGTTGAGTTGCGGTCAAAGTTCAGAGAGACTCCATATTCTGAACGGTTTCCCGTGTTGTTCTGCAGAAAACAGAACAAAGCAAAGACTAATTAATAGTGACAGCGATGACAGATGACAACAACAGCAGATGCTCATTTTCCTCCTCAATCCTCTTGTTTTCGCTGGGTTTCACCAGTCCCATCTGTGGCCCATTGCTGTGGTCCTTTAGTATTCCTCCTTGGAGGATTTCAGTTTAGTTCAGTGGTAAAAAACTGGCCTCAGAGAGAAGCAGTAGACGAGTGTAAATGTTAAGAAATACATTGTTTTTCTTTGTTGGAGGGGGAAAATAAGCTCTTTGATCAACCTAGAGTTGTGCCGTTTCACCTCTGCGTCCTATATTCGGCACGCTAACGCTAACTCTGCGTCATCTCAGAAGCACAGTAGCTCTGGTCCTCCCAGGTCTGCAGCAGTTCCTACGAGACAGATGAAATGAAACCTGCTCTCAGGCAAGCGCAGAGAATATCGTCTGACCCATCTCATATTCTTCACGACCGAGCATGAACTCTTACCCTCCGGAAGACGATGCAGAGTGCCGCAATGCAAACTCAACCGTTTTAAAAAATTGCTACCTCAATTAAAATTTTACTACAGGGGCTGTGCTATAGTTTCACGGTACGATCGAGGGGTCGTGCAATATGTGGCCTGATCTTGGGTCTGTATTAAGTGCAATATGCCATTTGCGATGTGAGTTTGTTTTTTAGTATTTGTATAATGTTGCTTTTTTCTTTACTATCCTGTGAAGGCATCTGTGGCGTGGGCAGCAAGACAATTTTCCCTATGGGGACAATAAAGTATATCGTATCGTAAAACTACCTGGCAGAATAGAAAACCAGCAGCACTCTGGAGCCCGAGGAGCAGATTTGAGCACCACTGCATTAGGTGGTAGCTAAGTTCAGGTGGTGGAGACGTGCTATGTTCTGAATTACCTCGCGACATAAAGAAAGAAGGGTAATAACAACCACGACAGACAACAGATGTTCACTTTCGTTGTCTGTCGCATGTCTCTGCACAGCACAATAGATGTGAGAGAGAGTTGCACTGTGAGGAAAATTGGAAGTGGGTGTTGTAATACGAGAGCGCTTCTTTGATGTGGTCCGTGACGTTAGCGTCCACAGTCACGTGTCGTGTTATTGTTAAAGTCAGCTTCGCAGTAAGGCCTGGACACAAGCGTCATGTAGGCAATGGAGATGGGAAGTTTGCCAACAATCATGACCGGTGTTTAGTCACTACACAACTCCATTGCCCCAGAATCATCACTTCCTGTTCTATTAGATGTGAATGATCAAAGTTGCTCTGTAAAGCCCCAGAAAGTTACCCATGTACCATCACCTCCGCTTCTATTAGATGTGAATGATCAAAGTTGCTCTGCAAAGCAACGCACGACCAACTTGTACCGCTTAAAAGTGCCTCATGAATACATTCTAACCTGAAAGAGGAGCTAAGTTGCTCTTTCCTTTCACCGATAAATTGACACGGTGGGTTAATTCACCTCAATGAGCTTCGACCCTGCCTGAAAAGAAGCAATTCGTCAGATGTCCTGTGATGTGTTGCCAGTCCAGAGACCTTTTTGAAGCCGATGAGAAGGAATCCTAGGTGATACAAGATCTCATCCCGCATGGACTCCCCTCGGTGACAAACAACAGTCGTTAATGTATGCATCATTAAAACTCTTTACGCTTTCCTCATGGCTTGGTGGAGGTTGGAGAGAGGCCAGGGAGCTCATGTAGAGGAGACAAATGAAACATCTTAATCAAAGCTGACAGCCAAAAGCTGCTGAATTCATCAACGCAGTGGGGACACTGTGGCGAGGAGAATGGAGGATTGGTCGGGAATATCGCCATTGTTCTGAGTTATTGCGGAGTTCAGGGGGAATTGAAGAGAGACGTTTTAAAGTGTCTCCATTGTCCCGGATGGAGTTCAGTGGAGTAGCGTGACGTGGAGAGAACAAACGGATGGTACAAATGAAAAAGCCCTTACGAGGCGCATTCGTGCACAGTGGACTGAGCTCAGGTGTGGCTTCGTCGTTTGCTGAGACGTTGAGGAAACCAAGGCCAGAGAAAACCAAGGAACTCATTAAAATGCATCGCTTTTAATTTCACCAGCTTTTAGTCTTTTCCTCCCAGCGAGCAGTTTTATCTCAGTTCTGCTCATCGTGTTCACTGACTCTCTTCTGTGATCATACAAGACATCTTTCCAGTATTCACCGGGCTTTTTCTCCGAGCTGTACATCTGCATCTTAGACTTTGAGACCAAGGTATAAACCGGCACAAACTAAACTAGCGTGCAGAGTAAGTTCAGACCACAGAGTAGAGCAAGGGAATACAGAGTAAAACAGAACAGATGAAAGTACCTCTTGAATGGTATCGAGTAGAAGGTAGACGCTTACCTTCTGAGGTTGTTGTAGGACATGTCTAGGTCCTCCAGTGTAAGTAGGAAGTCGTCAAAGGCCTGGACAGAGACTTTGATCAGCTGGTTGTTGTTGATGATCAGATGCTGTAGATTGACTAACCCCGCGAGGTCTCGGGGGCCCAAAATTGTCAAGCGATTGCCTATAGACACACAAATATAGCTGTTGTCATTCGTTGCTGTTCTACTTGATCAATCACTCCTGACCGTGTCAAATCTTACCTAACCTCCCTCATCCAAGATCTGTGCTTGCTTTTACTTTACTGTTACAATGCGTTTGAGTCATCTGAACATTTTACCAGTTGAAATCAGTTTTATCTCATCCTAGCAGTTACAAAATTTTGCAGGAAATGTAGTGATCCCTTGGACAGGATCGTTGAAATTACAGCTTGCCGCCTCACCGTCCAGATGCAGCGAACGCAGGCTCTCCAGGTCGCCGAAGGTCATCGGTCGAATCAGGTGGATGGTGTTGCGCGACAGGGTCAGGTCGACCAAGCCCGTCATGTTGACAAAGTCGATCCCGCCCACTTCCGTGATGAAGTTGTCCGCCAGTCGCAGCTCGACGGTGCGCCGGTCCACGTGCGGCGGGACGAACAGGAGGCCCTTGTCGGCGCAGAGCGTGCTGAGCGACTCCGACAGGTTGCGGCAGACGCAGTGGAAGGGGCAGGCGGAGACCACGCCCCACGTCTCCCCTGCTCCAATCAGAGAAGGCAGCAGGCAGCATGTGACCAGAGTCAGCCAGTGGAAAGCCGGGAAAGGGACCGAATCGGGAAGCGTCCTTTTCGCGGTCCTGGGACAGGCGCAGTGGACCAGATGGGCGGTGGTGGTGGAGGAGGAGGAGATGTGGACGGGGGCGAGGAGATGAAGAGCGAGGTTGGATGGAGGGAAGAGGGGGGAGAAGGGAGATTGTTCTGCCCTTTTGTCAGGGTGGAGGTGTGTGTGGGGTGGGTGGTTTTGTCTGCGGGGTTTGAGGGGTGGGGGGACAGGCATGGTAGAACGCCTGGCTATCCACAGACCTGCAGAGAGAGAGAGAGAGAGAGAGAGAATGAGGGAGGGAAATGGGTTTTAGAGTCATTCCCTCGGTCAGACGGCGTTATATAAGAGATGTCTGTTGAAGTGTGTGTTTGTGTGTCTCGTTTCCCATATTCCACCTACACTGACTAGACAGCGCTGGAATGAGAGCCTGCAGTGTGCACGCGGTCGTGCGCACCTATACCTCCTCTTAAAGGAGCACCGCCCTGCAGCAAGGTCCACTTAGTGCTCGGTAGTAGAAAACAAAATCATTGAGAAATGGGCGACTCCCCAGCAACACACACTCACCTTCTCGCCATATCTCTTATATACACACACACACACACATACAGAGCCCTGTGTACCTCATTGCCTAGCAACATCATCCCAAAAGACTGAACACAGCCGGTCCCCATAGTAACAGTTACCTAGAAACCTGTAAGAGAGGATTAGACGACAGTGCTACGACACAGAGCATGGTTTCTTAAGACTGTGGGTCAGGGAATCAAATTGGGTCACCAGCTGATCAGCCTTGCTTCCAAAGTAAGACTCGTAGCGAGGTAGCAAGCGCTACGCTAACGAGGCTACTGCTAGCACAGCACACACACACACACACACAGGAAGGTCGGGTTGTAAACCAAACGAAAGTCTGGGGGTCACCGAACGCACCCCCTTCTATCTGCTAAGAGACGATAGGTACGGACATGAGTCACTTGTTACGAAATGGGTGGCTGATTGGCGTGCATGACAGTCGCCATAGCAACTGTAACCTAGATACAGAGAGTGACAGCGAGTGTTGATAACAGTCACAGCAGCGGTGAGTGGAGAGAGAGAGAGAGAGAGAGAGAGACGGGGAAGAAAGGCTAACGGCAATAAATAAAAGATGGGTGTTTTTGTGTCGAAAGTTCTGGAAAGCTCTGTACTTTTATTATATAGCGATATATATATAATGTATACAAGCTAATACTTTTGAGTAACGACCGGACACATAACCATATATCATGCTGACTTTACAAGTTCATGCAAACCGCCGGCTCGATATTTTCCATTAGGTGCTAGCTTTGCTGCTCGGAGTGTGAAACCAGAGGAGGGTTTCTCACCTCGCTGGGATATTAAAGCAACCTTCATATCAAAGATGGGTTTTGTTTTTTTTGTTTTTTTTATTCCTCCCGACTACACGTTTTTTTTGCTTTTGTCCACTCCCGATATATATTATCTCACGACGCGATCCAGACCTCGAATGTGCATCGAAAGGGATTCAGAATTCCCCTTGACTAAGATGGGAATTGATTCAGTATGGATTATTTAATGGGCAGTAATGAGCAAGTATTAGAACATTTTGCTGCTGACGTTGCAGTTCTCCATCGACGCCATCGCTTTTATGCTTTTTGGCGCACGTAACTTTCATGCTCGGTCCAGCGCAATCGCTCAATGTCATTTTCAAAGCAAACACACACACACACACACACACACACACACACCACACGGCATCGTCACCGCAGCTGATAATATTTCATTTTGTCCGGGGTCGTCGATTTCAAGGGGAAATGATGCCTTTTTGAAAATTGCTTGGAGCCGGAAGACGGTGGTGGTGGTGGTGGTGGGAGGGTGGGGGGGGGGGGGGGGGTGGAGTCCTGAATGCCTGCAGTGACAGCCGAGCCCCCCCCCTCACCCCCCCGGGGCAGCTGATCGTTGAGGTTGACTGCTCCTGAACTCCTGCGGAGGCGTGCACACCGAGAAGCGAAAAAGCTCTACCAAAGTGAAATATCGTTTTTTTTAAATGCCTCTAAAACGCCCCGACGTCAGGCGCCGTTGAGGAAATAAGCGAAGCACTTGAGTCCTGGCGCGACCGGCTTACCCTGTACTTTAGCTAATGCTTCCTGCTTCCTCCTCACCCTTTCTCCTCCTCCTCCTCCCCCCTGTCTCCCGCTGTTTCTCCTTCTCTGTCCGTCCTGCCCTCCACTCGTTCTCCCCTGCTTCTCCCACCTCGTGTCGTGCCACCCTCCCTCCACTTCCTCTCTCGCCATATCTGCTGTCTGCGACTCCTCCTCCTCCCTTCTCCTCCTCTACTTCTTTTTTCTTTCTTTGCCATCCATCCATCCATCCATCCATCCATCCGCCGCGCTCCTTCTCTTCTCTGGGTTTTTGTGTCTTCCTCTGTGGCGTCTCTCCATCCTTTGTCACCTTCCCTCTCATAACCCCTTCTGCCTCAGGCTGCTCTGTAAATTTCCACATTTTCTTTCATTCGGTCTCTTTCTCTCTCTCTCGTTTTCTCTCTCTCTTGTCTGCCCTTGAGGCAACCTGAGTACTACAATGTTATCAGTCAGAGCTCTGCCTCACCTCCTTCTCCTCTCTTTTTTTTTTCACTCCACCTCCTTTTCTTTTTTGTCTTGTCTCTCTATCTCTAGCTGCCCTCCATATCTCCTTGCCTCATATGTGCCTGCTTTTTCAGTCACACACTGGACACACACACACACACACACACACACACACACACACACACACACACAATCAACACACACACACACTCGTCCCATCCTCTTACACTGCCTCAATTTTTCTCTTACTCTTTTTCTACTTCTGTCTCAACTCATCCCTTCATCCCTCTCTCCTTCTGTTAGATCTCATCTGCAACAAGAGCCGAACGGTATTAGAGCTTACACACACACACACACACACACAGGCTGGGTGTAACCAGTTTGCCTGCTTGTTGATCAATCCGATCCAGAGAGATGGATGGCGCCCCGTCCCATTCGTTTACACTCCTCTTCCTCTTCCTTCCTTTCCCCTCTTCTTCCACTCCCTCCCTCTTCCATGTTGCCCTTGACGCATACAGGCCATATGTGTATGAATGATTATCCGTGTGTGTGTGTGTGTGTGTGTGTGTGTGTGTGTGTGTGTGTGTGTGTGTGTGTGTGTGTGTGTGTGTGTGTGTGTGTGGCCTGGTGTTCGTATAGTCACTCGTTTTTTCGTGCTTGCTTGCTGCACGGCTGCGGCAGTGTTGTTCCAGCACACTAATGCAGGATGTGTGTACGTGTGTGTGTTTGTGTGTGTGTGTGTGTGCAGCACAGTTGTACTAGACACAACCTTCAGCTAGTATCTACACAAATAAGGTTGCAGATGCTTGTGTGTGTGAATTAATGTGACATATTTCTGCACTTAGGCCTTCACTTGCACTTAAGAGTTTGCTGCTGAATTTGCAATAGAAATAGGATAGGATTACAGCACACACACACACACACACACACACACACACACACACACACACACACACACACACACACACACAGATAAAGCAGCAGGCCCCGGTGTGCTGCAATAGGGCCCCGATGCCCTTCAGTATCAAGCCTGTTTGATTTGTTTTGGGAAGGAGAGAAGAAAGCAAGTGAGTCAATGAAAGATGGATGATAGACTGATGAACGAGGCACAGATGGAGGAGGAGAGAACCGAGAGACAATGAAAAGAGAGAGCAGACTAAGGGGTAGGGGTGGGGCGATATGACTAAACATCAATATCATGATTATTTCAAACTTTTACCTCGATTACGATTAATGAACGATTATTTGTTTTGTTTTGCTTTTATTTTGAAATTGGTTTTATTTTGAAATTGACCGGACGCTCTATGCCGTTCCTGTGTCTGACTTCCTGCCCGGCTTGACACATTCTCTCGCGGCGTTACTGGACGGGGCGGAGGGACGTGACTGAATACCACGTAGTATTTTTTAAGGGGACAGTTCATGAACGCAGTATTGGGGAAAGTATTTGGCCTGTTCATTCACGGGAAAGTGATGTTACGTCTGATGCGCACCCACACACACACACACACACACACACACACACACAGGTTGCTTTGCTAACTGGCGCTTCTAGACGTTCCTCGTTCTTGTAGCCTAAATAACAATCGAAATCAACCATTTTTAAAATGTGCCACGATTACATAATTAAATCGCGATTACGATTATAAACACGATCACCACCCACCCCTACTAAGGGGCGATAAAATGTGTGTGTGTGAGAAAGAGAGTTGGCGCACGTGTGCATGTGCATGGGAAAGTTATTGGTGTATGAGTAAGTGAATGTCCAATGCTACAGTACCTTCATGCCTTTTGTGTGTTTTGTTTTCCGGGTGAGTCTCTCGCTCTCCCTGCCACATTTTCTCTCTCCCCTCTATTTTGGGAAATCTCTCCCCCCCCCAACGTGAACTCCCGGCTCCCCCGAGAGCGGGAGGGAGCCCGACCCTCACCCCCCAAACCCAACCCAACCAGGTTTCTGTCCCCGACACCGACGGGAGCCCCGAGGGGGAGCAGCTCTCGGTGAGCTCCAGTCCAAACCGCTAATAGCTTCCTAATGATGGATGGTCATCAACTGTGTTTTTCACTTTGAACCCGAGCCTGACCCGCTCCTGGGTAATTAAGAGACAGGGGTTCAACATCACTCGACACAAGCTCTAGCGCGTGTGTTTGATGGAGGTGTTTTTGTGATGTCACAGAGAAGACCTCCTGCTCTCTCTGGCTTCATTTGTTTTGTGTTGTTTTTTCTCTCTGGTGGTGTTTGTCTTCATAATTGCCTTCAGTTCTCTGCAGACTATTATGAAAGTCGGGTTCTCCGTAAAGGCCAACCATAATGACTCTTAACTGCGTGTGTGTGTGTGTGTGTGTGTGTGTGTGTGTGTGTGTGTTTGTGTGTGTGTGTGTGTGTGAGGGTTTTTTTTTTTGGTTTTTTTGTTGCATACTTGCATGTACATCTCGCCTGCACGCCATTAGCCTGTAATCGACTTAAGCGGACTTAGGGAACGCTCCGGTGTTTAGAAACAAGGGGATTTGTATTAGCTCTCAAAAGCCCACTCATCACAAGCGCAGTAATCCACAGATCTGATGGAATAGGTGTACCGCGGCGCTTCCCTCAACGCTAGCTCAGCGGCTAGTCCGATTTCACCACCGATGCATCGTGGCAACGTTGAGCAGCGTGACTCCTCGACCACGTAGCGTCAGTTAAAAAACGAATACAGCTCAATCAGTCGGTGTTGTCGCAACGCGGGGCTCTACTACTGTGGAAGCTGCTCGTGTACACACACACACACACACACACACACACACACACACCCCGACACTCTTTCAATCACACTCAGGCTTCTTAGTGGGCACGCATGCACTCTTACTCATAATCAAAGCCCTTGATATTAGGTGAGTGCTTGCATTCAGAAACAACCACAAGCATACCAAAACACAGTCTGCCCACACAATCATAATTATAGGGAGGCCGACACACACACACACACACACACACACACACACACACACAAACACAAACACTTTCTCTCTCTCCAGGCAGGAAACAAAAGAACTCCCACATAGCCTCTTCATGCGGCAGTCATTTGTACCGTGGGCCCACTCATCCTTTTCATACTATCACTCCCTCTGTCATCCCTCTCTCTTTCTCTGTCCTCTTTTCGTCACCCAGAAAACATAGAAGGCATTGAGAGAAAGAGAGAGAGAGAGCGAGAGAGAGAGAGCTGACAAAATAGACAAAAAAAAAAGGAGAAGATGCGAAGGGAGGGGTTGAGGGCGAACGAAAGAGCAAACGTGACGGCGGCGGGGGGCGAGTGCAGAGAGAGAGAGAGAGAGAGGCTGACAGCGTGACATACAGTTTGCGAGACGAAAAAGGGAAGAAAATGGACGGAGAGCGAGCAAGATGGAGGCACGTAGAGAGAGAGAGAGAATGAAAGGATGTGAAGGAGTGAGGGAGGCACGGGAAAAGAAAGAGAGGGAGGACTAGTCAGTGTGTGTGAGTGTGCGTCGTTAAGCGGACGGGCGGAGAAATATGTAAAGGCGATAAACGGGTGAAGGCCGCCATCCATCACTGTCAGAGAGAGGGATGAGGGAGGGAGGACTGGATTTGATTAGAGAGAGAGAGAGAGAGAGAGCGGTGGTGAAAATGAGTTTGGAAAGCGCACTGTAAAAAAAAAAAAAAAAAGAAAGAAACTGGAAAGAGGGGAGGAGAAACTCGGGTCACGTTTGAGAGGAAGAGGCAGAAGAGAGACGGTAACCCGACGCACTTTAAAGGCCGATGACACTTTGATTTGGAGCGTCAGGACAATTTAAAACAGCTTCCCAGAATGCAATTTGCTCACTGACTCAAGGCTGAACGGAGGCCAGCAGAAGCCAATGAGAGTTAAATGTGAGACGGGGAGGCGGGAGGTGTGGAAGAGGAAAAAAAAAAAAAATGCTCCATCCTCTCGTTTGTTTTGGTTGATTTGCCCGAAGGAGTGTGTCTGCACGTCGCCATCGATTCGACTCCTTCAACTCCAAGTGTGTGTGTGTGTGTGTGTGTATGATGCAAAGTGAGTGAAATGGTGAGTTGGACGGTCGGAGGGAAAAAAGAACGAGAGAGAGAGAGAGACGGACAAAGAGAAGCGACGGGGGAAACTGAAGTGCATTCACAGCACGGGTCCGAGATAATACCGTCCTCCTCCTGGGCTCCTCCACCCGGCTAATTCCTCCCAAACGTGTGTGTGTGTGTGTGTGTGTGTGTGTACATCCACGCATTGTTGTGCATCTTCATGCTGTGTGTGTGTGAGAAGGAGACACCATGCATATCTGTGTGTGTGTGCGTGTGCATACAAATCCCTCTCCGGCTAAATCCTATTGGAATCCGTCCTATTTGGAGATTCCGATAATTGTTTCTATTCCCGGGAAGCATCGTGCGCTCGGATTTTAGAAATGTCTGGGGGGGGTTTATTCCCCCCGTCTGGAAACGTCCCACCACTGCACCACTTTAGGAGGAAAATGCGCCTCTGAAGAGCCTCATTTTTGTAGCGTGCGTTTACTCACTTAGCAAGTTGAAAACCTCCTAACTGTCTGAATATCAGGGTGTGTTGTTCACGCCTACATTTCATCTGAGAGCACCTTATCTTAAAGGGTAATTCCGGGATTTTTCAACCTGGCCTCTATGTCCACAAAATCGCTTTTCATACCTTTAAGTAGATCCCAAAAGTCTCTGAGTTTCTCCGGTCCATCGGCTCAACCGGCAACGTAATCCGTAAAGGCATACTCGGCCGGTCAAAGTACGTCCACTAAAAGTGCTTGTTTTTGTCACGGACGGGCTCAGATTGTTATTTGTGTTATTATCCAAATGTCTGACAACATTATGGAAAGGGTCGCTACAGAAACAGCCCGGAAAACGACGGTGAAAAGGATACGAAGATAGTTTATGGAAGCGAGAGGGTGAACCAGCTGCTGCAAGTTCTAGCAGTTCCTCTACGTAAACACAAAACTCGTCTCTCCGACTCACGTATCAACCGGAATTGACATATCAGACATTTGCCATAGAGCCGCTGTTACGCGACTGCCGGTTGAGCCGATGGACCGGAGAAACTCAGAAACTTTTGGGATCTACTTAAAGGTATGAAAAGCGATTTTGTGGACATAGAGGCCAGGTTGAAAAATCCCCGGAATTACCCTTTAAGTAAGGGGATCTAAAAGTATCTCTAATCTTGTTAAAATAGCAAAACTTCAAAGAATGCAAGCCGCTCTTCTGTCCGCGATATCGCTCGGATGCTTTGAAGTCCACCTGATCTCCCTCTTGTCGATAAGCATCTTCGTCTTTAACGAACTTAGAAAGCCTCCTATTAAAACCTAAAGCGGAGCGGCTCGTTTTTAAGTTATTTTACCGGGCCGGGCGCCGTCTTTCTGCTGCGCGTGCACGGACACGCCGGCGCCAGGCACCCCGACGCCAGGATTAACCCGCCATTCCGATTTAACACGGGCTGGGAATCGGTGAACCGCGACGGCTTCGTGAAACGGTTCGGCGAGGAGGAGTCGGCGAACCGTAGTGGGAGTAGGCATGGCTTCTTCTTCTGCCGCGTGACTGGAATTTGATTCTGCACTCGGATGTCACGTGCGGGGTTAAGACTTGAGGGTTTTCTGTACCAAATCCAGCCAAAGAAACTGCTAAGAAACTATGGAAACTAGCCAGTAGGGGGGGGGGGGGGGGGGCGATAATTGTGCTTCGCTAATCGTAATCACGATTTAATTATGTAATTGTGGCGAATTTTCAAATCGTTCATTTCGATTGTTATTTAGGCTACAAGAACGAGGAACGTCTAGAAGCGGCAGTTAGCAAAGCAACCTGTGTGTGTGTGTGTGTGTGTGTGTGTGTGTGTGTGTGTGTGTGTGTGTGTGTGTGTGTGTGTGTGTGTGTGTGTGTGTGTGTGTGTGTGTGTGTGTGTGTGTGTGTGTGTGTGTGTGTGTGTGTGTGTGTGTGTGTGTGTGTGTGTGTGCATCAGACGTAACATCACTTTCCCGTGAATGAACGGGCCAAATACTTTCCCCAATACTGCGTTCATGAACTGTCCCCTTAAAAAATACTACGTGGTATTCAGTCACGTCCCTCCGCCCCGTCCAGTAACGCCGCGAGCGAATGTGTTAAGCCGGGCAGGAAGTCAGACACAGGAACGGCATTGAGCATCCGGTCAACTTCAAAATAAAACAAATTTCAAAATAAAATAATCGTTCATTAATCGTAATTGAGGTAAAAGTCTGAAATAATCACGATATTGATTTTTAGTCATATCGCACCACCACTACTAGCCAGGCTGTCTAACTAGTGCTGCAGTGTCTACCTCTCTTACCAGTTCTCTAACAGGCTGAGCAGTCTTGTTTCATATCTTTGGGAGCCGACCTCCCACTCCTTGCTGAGGTTTAGTAATTATTTCACCCCCTCCACCCGCCCCCTCACCCCCACCCCCGTTGGAAAGGCTGCAAGACTGCACAGCTCGGGGATTAGATTTCTCGGAGGTAAATTAAATTGGCACACAACAGAGGTGACAACGATTTCTTTGGCACTTCATTTACACGGATCGCGCCAGGAAGGGGTCTTTACTTGATCTGCTATGAAGCTCGATTTTAACTTTTTTTGAAGTCTTTGTCAGCTGGAGGTAAACAGCGAACACTTCCTCGCGTAACGTATCGATAGAAGAAGGTACATCGGTTCAAGTTGAGCGTGTCCTTATTGAAATGAAATCCCCCCCAACAGTAGCGTCATAGTTTAGATGTATAATACTCTAACAGATAGATACCGTTCAGCAGCCACCGCGACTGTAACAGCCGATCACACGAGGGGCATCAAGTACAGTGACAACAGCGCTGGCAGCTCTGCGACACCGTGCTACCGGGATGCCTGTTCTCCGCGGGTATTTTAGGGAGAGGAGTCATTTTTCACCGGTGTATGGCTGTCACACCGGTGCCAGAACGGCGGCTCGATACCATTCTGGTTGACGCTTCCTTACTCCAGATGGCACAGTAACGTGGTTTAAGACGGGGGGGGGGCAGGCAATAAAGGCCTGTAATTAATAGCTGACGCTCTTTGTTTTTGCACCCGTATTCACCTTTTGGTTCAGAGTCCACGTGAAGGCTGGGAACCACTAATTTTAGAGCTGCTGCACGGCGTGGAAAGCGACGGTACTGTTACAGGTTACCGTGCCCTACATACGTGCACGCTCCTCCCTCGAGGTTTTGCTCCTAAATTGCATGATGTAGCCTGCATGATGTTGCTATTATATGCGATTATTTTGAAGTGATGAAGATGGGTGACACAGCTATTTGGAAAATGGGACAAATTCTCTCTTGTTAGCAGGCGGGGTGTAAGGAATTGTGCATGCACACGCACACACACACACACACACACACTATGGTACTTTTTATCATCGTGCAGTTTGTCATAAATAAAGGCGACTACTACTATCAGACTACATAGAGAAACTCCTGTTTACTGCATCGTGCCTGTATATTTGGAGTCCCGTAACCCGTCTCAGGACTTGTACTTGAACGCATCTTCAAGTTTGTCATCGTTCCTCCCGTCTGGTTGAATGTGATCTAGTCTGGGGTTCGGGCCCACGTCCAAACCGTTACAGTACGGGGCGTCTACGTTTACGAGCCGGTCCCACTGGACATCTGTATGCAGCTTGATGCTTTCGGGGTTTTCGAGGAGTGTGTGTGTGTGTGTGTGTGTGTGTGTGTGTGTGTGAGGGAGAAAGTAAGGCGGTGTGTGTGTGTGTGCTTGCAGTTGCACCAGGGTCACCCAAGGGGAGCTCGGTAAACTCCCACCACTTCTCTTACAGACACTCCAGCTCTCAGAAACAAACTCGCAGGTATAAAAGTACCGACATACATACGTTTATGCTTATGCACACATTTTTCTCTGTGCAACACACACACACACACACACACACACACACACACACACACACACACCATTATGGAATAACTGACCTGCCATACACCCTGAACATAATGTTCTTGCATTTTTCTCTCTTCCTTCTCCATCTTCCTCTTCCCCACTTCTCTCTTTGCCTCCTGTATCTTTTCTTGCTTGACCTTTTTGTCCCCGTCTCACTCTCTCTCTCTCTCTCTCTCTCTCTCTCTCTCTCTCTCTCTCTCTCTCCCTCTCTCTCTCTCTCTCTCTCTCTCTCTCTCTCTCCCTCTCTCTCTCTCTCTCTCTCTCTCTCTCTCTCTCTCTCTCCTTCCTCTTCCTGTTTTTCACTTCTACCTTTCCCTCTGTCCTTCCTCTCTTTTCTCATCTCTTCCCCCTAGATCGTGCCATCCTTTTTCCTCTCATCCTGTCACAATGTCACCATATTCCGTGTGTGTGTGTGTGTGTGTGTGTGTGTGTGTGTGTGTGTGTGTGTGTGTGTGTGTGTGTGTGTGTGTGTGTGTGTGTGTGTGTGTGTGTGTGTGTGTGTGTGTGTGTGTGTGTGCGTGTGTGCACCTCTGCTCGTGTGCACTTGTTTGTGTGAATTTGCATTACTGACGTGAATCTACAACAAACAGCGACGTGGGAAGGCAACACACACACACACACACACACAACTCTGAGCTGTCAACATCTCACCCAATCAGAAACCCTGTGGCGCCAATTATATGGACCCTGATTGGCTGACACAGCAGGCTGCATGTTGACTGTGTGTGTGTGCGTGTGCGCGTGCACGAGTAAGTGGCAGTTTGATGATGCAGCAGGGTTCCCAACTTTCTAAAGGGAAGTCCCGAGCAAGAGAACAATTACCCAATCAGCACTCTGCATCCAGCACAGTAGGTCAATCAAATTCCAACAAGGGCTTTGAATGGCGGTGATGCATGTATTGATTAGTCTTATATGCACACACACACACACACACACACACACACACAGTTGATTTCTGCCGTTACATCTCTTCCTCTATCCGAGCTTCTCTAACAGAGGTGTGTAGGGAGATGGGAACGTGAGGAGGCAGGCGGTGAGGTTGTAAAGGATCATGGGATATCTGGAATGATTCAGTTGTTGACGTCGCTAAGTAACTAGCATGTTAGCTTTAGCTAGCTAGCATTACAACTCAGTGTCAGTGTCTGCAGTGCTCATCTGTATGCCTCCATCATACCTGTGTCAAATCATCGTTGTGTGTTTTTTTCCCCCGTGCCAGATGGGTTTGGATTTGCCTCGCAAGACGATGAGACGGGTGCCAGAACATTTTGGACAATAACAGGGAAATATTGCCAGTAGTAGATCAGCTCAGTGTACCTGTGTGTGTCTGTCTGTCTGTCTGTCTGTCTGTCTGTCTGTCTGTCTGTCTGTCTGTCTGTCTGTCTGTGTGTGTGTGTGTGTGTGTGTGTGATAGATCCGTTACTCGACACCGCTAGACGCAAACGCTCATTACGTTTCGACGCTTTTATCCGGAGCAACTTAGAAGGATGAGCCGGTTCAGAGTCTGGAGCTGGAGGACGCTGTTGATGGACACGAGGGGGCGGGGCTTGAACCTGTGACTTCCTGGTTATGGGATGGTCTCTGTAACCACCACGCCACCCAAACACAAATAGTATTTCTGACCTGGTGTGTGTGTATTCTCTATTGTCCACTCTTATAACACACTAGGGGTGGGTTATCGATTATCGTGTTTATAATCGTAATCGCGATTTAATTTTATAATCGTGGCAGATTTTCAAAATCGTTCATTTCGATTGTTATTTAGGCTACAAGAACGAGGAGCGTCTAGAAGCGCCAGTTAGCAAAGCAACCTGAGTGATTCGCCGCGAGCGAATGTGTCAAGCCGGGCAGTCAATTTCAAAATAAAACAAATTTCAAAATAAAACAAAACTAATAAAATAATCGTTCATTAATCGTAATCGAGGTAAAAGTTTGAAATAATCACGATATAGATTTTTAGTCCTATCGCCCCTATAACACATATAACAGGTTTAGGGTCTTGTTTGTTTGTTTGTTTGTTTGTTTGTTGTTCCTAATTTCCAGGCCTTTAAACTTCTCTCTCTGAAACCGGCCCTCTCTTTTCCAGCTACTCTTCTCTCCCTCCCTCCCTCCCTCTCTCCTCCTCCTCTCACCTCTTCATCCTCCTCCTCCTCTCCTCTCTTGCACTCTGTTCCATCATTTCCCACTTGTGTGTCTCCTCTCCTCTCTAATCGCCCTCTCCCAGTCATCTCTCACTCTCCTCTCGCTTACCCCCTCGTCTCGCCCCTCCTCTCTCTCTCTCTCTCTCTCTCCCTCCCTCTGTCTCACCCCCGCCCCATCTCTCTCCCTTCATCCCTCCGTCTGTCTCCAGCGGTTGCCGTGGTTACAGTTTGTTCTGCTCATCAAGCGCCTGCTGTGCCTAAACAGACTGTCAACAGTTTAATTACTCATCCTCTCATCCCTCCATCCTTCCTTACCTCTATCCTCCTTCCTCCCTCGCTGCCTCTACCTCAGACTGCCGGCCTTTTCAATTAGTCATTCCTCTTCTCATTGACACTCTCGCTCCGTCTCTCCTTCCATCTCCCCCCCTCATCCCCCTCTTTCTGTCTTTCCACCCTCTATCCTTCTATCTCAGACTGTTGAATCACTCCTTTTATTCTCGCGCTTTTGTGCTTAACCACTATTCATTTTTTTCCATCCGTCTATCCCTCCCCTCCCGTCACGCTGCCCCAGATTGTCAACCCCTCATCCCTCCAT
>JAXDDW010000078.1:625000-640000 GCA_034670385.1 Hoplostethus mediterraneus | reverse complement strand
CCTAGTCTTCCTTCCTTTCTCCCGTTCTTTCATCCTTTATCAAACCCCTTTCTTCTTCTTTTTTTGGGATGAAAAGGTGGAATCACTCACCTTGTTTTCTGGATCGTTCCGCCGCGACTCCCGGACTCGTCACATCTCTCTTTCTCCGTCTACCCGGCTCTCGCTCTCTCAGCTCCGCAGAAAAACACCCATATCTCTCTCTCGCTCTCTCGCTCTCTCTCTCTCTCTCTCTCTCTCTCTCTCTCTCCTCTCTCTGTCTATCTCTCTCTACCAGCCGGTCCTTCCCTCGCTCGGTCTCGGCAGCTGCAGCGCCTCTTCACCGAGGGCACGCTCGCTCGTCCGCGCTTATCCCCCTTCTCTCTCTCTCCATCTCTCTCTCTCTCTCTCTCTCTCTCTCTCTCTCTCTCTCTCTCTCTCTCCTTCTCTGTCGCTCTCCGCCGGGCGCTAGGCTGATTGAATTTTAAGTCTTGTTAATCCCGCAGTACAGGTACTGAATGAACGAGGGGGAGAAAAGAAGGGAGAGAGTGAAAATAACAGAATGGGGAGGGGGAAGCCAGCTTGTATTTTTAGAAATCCCCTCCCTCCTTTAGGGAGTTTTTTTTCATTTGTTTTTTTTCTCCCCCTCTTCTTTCTTTCAATCTTGTTTTTTATTTTCCGTCTCCCCCCGCTCGGTCACTCGTCCTCCTCAGTCATCTGTCGGTCTCTCGGAGGGGAGGGCTCGTTCTCCCGGTGCGGTGGAGAGATGGCATGCGATTCTTGTCGAGGAGAGAGGAGTGTGATCTCTCTGTGGCAGCGTCGAGCCTGAGAGAGGGAGGGAGGGAGGGAGGGAGGGAGGAGGGGGAAGGGGGATGCGAGAGAAAGGAGAGGGAGGGGATAGTCTGAGGGGGTAGAGGTGGGGGAAAGAAAAGGAGGGAGCAGTGGTGGGAAGGGGAGAGGAGGAAGAGAAGGAGGAAAGAGGGTGATGAGAGGGAGTGGAGAGGAAGAGAGGAGTAAGATAAGGAGGGGAGAGAGGGAGAAAGGGGAGAGGGACAAGGCGGGGGAGAAAGAGAGGGAGGATGGAGGGAGAGAGGGTGAAGAGGAGGGGAGAGAGAGGCAGGGATGATGGAGGAAGAGAGGGTGAAGAGTAGGGGAGGGAGAGAGGATGGTGGGAGATGAGTGGAGAGGATGGGTCGGAGGAGAGGAAGAGAGGAGTAAGATAAGGAGGGGAGAGAGGGAGAAAAGGGAGAGGGACAAGGCGGGGGAGGAAGAGAGGGAGGATGGAGGGAGAGAGGGTGAAGAGGAGGGGAGGGAGAGATGGAGAATGGAGGGAGGGAGAGAGGGTGAAGAAGAGGGCAGAGAAAGAGGATGGTGGGAGAAAAAGGAGAAGGGGTGAGGGAGAGAGGAGGAGAGCGGGTCGGCCAGTATGGCAAAGCAACACAGGGTCAGACCAAGATGAGAGAGAGAGAGCAAAGGAGGGTGAGAGAGAGAGAGAGAGAGAGAGAGAGAGGGGGGGATGTCTAGGGGTGTAAGGGAGATAAGTGGGGAGGAAAGGGGTGAGCGAGGGATAGATGGAGGGCTGGGTTAGGAACGAGTGTATCCCTACGACTTCAGATGGCGGTCAAGAGCTCGATTCCCCCGCCGCACCAAACACTGCTGCAAATAGATGCTGAATGGAAACCGAGTGTGTGTGTGTGTGTGTGTGTGTGTGTAAGAGTGTGTGTGTGTGTGTGTGTGTAAGAGTGTGTGTGTGTGTAAGAGTGTGTGTGTGTGTGTAAGAGTGTGTGTGCGCCATTACCAAAGCAGAACATTATCATGTCAGAGGTATTTGGGTGCGGGGAATTAAATGGTTCCAACACACACACACTTCCTGCTTTGTCACCACACACACACACACACTTGTAGAGATGACACATCAGAGAGAGGGGAACGATAGAAGAAGAAAAGAAAAAAAAGGAGGAAGGGATGGAGGGATGGGTTCACGTGGCAGATGAATTGCTCTTTCACTTCCCTCCATCTCCGGGCTACGACTCCATTTCTGTCCCTCGTTCTCTCCATCCGTCTGAAATAGCTCTCTCTCTCCCTCTCCCTCCCCCCTTCACCCCCCTCACCCACCACTCCACATTTAACCACCTTCATCTTCCTCCCCTCTTTTCTCCCGCTGTCTCTTCTTTCCCGCGGGCGCCTCACTTTCGTCGGTGAACTGTGTTGGGCTTGAGTATTTTTAACCCCCCGCTAAGCCACACCCTCCCCGCAAACGAGGCCTAACGAGGAAGGAGGAGCCCCATGTTGTTTTTTTCACCCAATCACATCCCTCTTAACCCTCTTTGATCACTTCTATTGCTCGTTTGTTCACGATTAATCAAAACCCCCGAGGCGGGGGTCGGCGGTCGAGCGACCTTGCCGGATCGGATCGACAAACACGACCTGCTCTGGGTTGATTGATGGATATATACAACCTCGTTACTGCGTTGAGTTGTCGGCTACATCTGCATCTCGTTGAGCTTCAGCGCGAGTGTCCTTGTCCTGTCAACGATCATGCTAGGAACAAATAAGTGTTGAGGAGAGAGATGGAAAGGGGACGTTTTTTAACAACGCACTCGATCAAAAAGAAGGCAGATCTGTCTGTTGGTTAGTCCGGGCCAAACGGGCCCACAAGGATAAACGGGTTCCAGGGGGAGTCAGCCTCCTGACCCCCCCGGTTAAAGGAATCCATCCACCTCTTTGCAAATTGGTTCATTGATCAATTGGGAACAGTCTCACCTTTTTGAGTCCGGTGTTGTTTGGCTCGCTATGCTGCACGCTAGGGGTGTGGGCGATTATCGCGTTTATAATCGTAATCGCGATTTTAATGATGTCATCGTGGCAAATTTTCAAAATGGTTGATTTTGATTGTTATTTAGGCTACAAGAACGAGGAACGTCTAGAAGCGCCAGTTAGCAAAGCAACGTGTGTGTGTGTGTGCGTGTGTGCGTGTGTGCGTGCGTGCGTGCGTGCGTGCGTGCGTGCGTGCGTGCGTGCGTGCGTGCGTGCGTGCGTGCGTGCGTGCGTGCGTGCGTGCGCGTGTGTGTGCGCATCAGACGTAACATCACTTTCCCGTGAATGAACAGGCCAAATACTACAAATACTGCGTTCATGAACTGTCCCCTTAAAAAATACTACGTGGTATTCAGTCACGTCCCTCCGCCCCGTCCAGTAACGCCGCGAGCGAATGTGTCAAGCCGGGCAGGAAGTCCGGAGAGCATCCGATCAATTTCAAAATAAAATGCATTTCAAAATAAAACAAATAAAATAATCGTTCATTAATCGTAATCGAGGTAAAAGTTTGAAATAATCACGATATTGATTTTTAGTCATATCGCCCACCCCTACTGCACGCTAACACCTTCGTAGATGGTATTAGTTTGCGGACGGTGTGAATTATCTTTCCACCATCTTAACAGCGCAAAGAGGACCGGCTACTGAACACGGATGAAAGTGCGAGCAGCCTTTTCATGTCACATAAAGAGTCGATCAAAGAGATCAATTTCTCTCAAGAAACTCGTGCAATCATTTAATATTTATGGGGTCGGATCCTCAGAATATCTGGAGGCAACCGAGGTACATGTAGGTGCAACCAGCTGTGTTCGCCCTCCGGTCCTCCTCCATTCACATTTGGTCCACGAAGAAAAAGGGAAGTACTCCTGGTGTTGAGTCGTGTTCCTGAGCTGGTCTGGCTTGAACTGCGAACCCTCGGCAGTTCAGATATACCGTACTGTTCAATCCACTACACCTTGAGGATCCAGATGGTGAGAGGGGGGTGGGTGGTGGGGCTTTTCATCACATGGTATCATCCACGTCATTATCGACTATCTATATACACTTAGAGGTTATGTGTTATCACGGTGTTGAAGCTTAGAATGTAAAATGTGTTTTCTCCTTCCCTTCAACACCAAAACCAAAATAAAATGACGATCAAATGAACAAATGAAATAGAAAAAGGGAATGGAGGGGTTGGCTGGGTGGGTGGGGGAAGGGTGGGGGTGACACCCACCATGGGTGTCCACTACCAACAGGCAGGCAGCAGAACGGACGCCAGAAACAGGAGCACATCTGGAAACCTGTTGATAACAAAAGATCCCAGAGAGCAAATGAGCAATGTGCCCTTGCCAGCAGCAAGAGTGTGTGTGTGTGTGTGTGTGTGTGTGTGTGTGTGTGTGTGTGTGTGTGTGTGTGTGTGTGTGTGTGGGAAAGGTCTTGATAAATGCTATTTTACTACTTTGAGGTATTTCATTTCATTTCAAATTGCTCTCATTAAAAAAAAACTCAAGTCAAAGCGTCTCACTCTCTCTCTCTCTCTCTCTCTCCCGGGCTGGGGTGTCGTCGGTGTGTGTGTGTGTGTTGGATAAATGACTCACAGTGAGTTAGTAAGACAGGGGGGGGCTAAATATAGACACAGCGCTGCACACACACACACACACACACCAACACGTTCAGGGGACACACACACACACACACACGTGTAACATACGCAGTTACACACAGTCTATTAACAAGCAACAGCACGCACACACACACACGCTCACCCAGGCCTGCACACCCTGCAGTTAGTCACACACACACACACCTCCCATGAGGCCATATAAGACATGCACAGACACACACACACACACACACACACACACTCTTGCTCAGCTGTGATGTCAGGGGTAAGTGGTGTGGAGGTTTAGATTGAAGGGCAGACCCCCTCTATTTGTCTCAATCTGAGCATAATGAGAGACAAGGACACACACACACACACACACACACACACACACACATGACCGCCACACCTTCTAACGCTGGTCCCGGAGCAGTTTGCATGTCATTGTGTGTGTATTTATTTCCCCTGCATTAGTAATACCGGCTCCAAATGATTTCCCAGTTAACTGCTTGCAGACTCGTTTCCCTGCAGCCACGGGACACACAGAGAGAACGTGCAGGGCCTCGTTTATCTGTATCGCCGTGAGCGTGAACCATCGACACGGGGCCCGAACGACTCGGTGGGGAAACGACTCGGTGGGGAAACGACTCGGGGAGGAAACGACTCGGTGGGGAAACGACTCGGTGGGGAAACGACTCGGGGAGGAAACGACTCGGGGAGGGAACGACTCGGTGGGGAAACGACTCGGTGGGGAAACGACTCGGGGAGGAAACGACTCGGTGGGGAAACGACTCGGTGGGGAAACGACTCGGGGAGGAAACGACTCGGGGAGGAAACGACTCGGGGAGGAAACGACTCGGTGGGAAACGACACAGGTCCCGAACGGCTCGGTGGGGAAACGACTCGGGGAGGAAACGACTCGGGGAGGAAACGACTCGGTGGGGAAACGACTCGGTGGGGAAACGACTCGGTGGGAAACGACACGGGGCCCGAACGGCCCGGTGGGGAAACGACTCGGGGAGGAAACGACTCGGTGGGAAACGACACGGGGCCCGAACGGCTCGGGGAGGAAACGACTCGGGGAGGAAACGAGACTCGGGGAAAATGACTCGGGGGGGGGGGGGGGGGGGGAGAAACGACTCGGTGGGAAACGACACGGGGCCCGAACAGCTCGGTGGGGAAACGACTCGGGGAGGAAACGACTCGGGGAGGAGGGGGAAAAAACAAAACAATCAAAACGCACGTGTCAAATTTCCTGAGAGGGAAGCTGCAGGAATTTAGAGCTGCGAGAGAGAGATGATGGCTTCCCCTGGCACACGGTGACAAAAACACCTACGAGTAAAAAGCGATCCCGGTGGCGTCACGTGACCTCGCCGCGTTGTGATTGGCCGCTTTACACGCGGGGCTGCAGGGAGCTGCTGGGGGGGAGGGAAAGGCAACGCTGGCGGGTGGCGAGTGAAGAGAGATTTGCAAATGAGGCTTTGATTGTTCACCTGGCGTCGGCTGCCTTCGCTTGGCATTAGTTCTGTTACCTATATATGGATGCTTTGTGTGTGTGTGTGTGTGTGTGTGTGTGTGTGTGTGTTTGAGAGAGAGAGAGGAAGAAAAAAGAGAGAGAGAATGTGCCAGCAGTAACAGTGACTGTGTAAATTGCTGCTGCCAGGTAGTCATTTCAGCACCATGGTCAGCACACGATGCACCGTCTACACTAGTATCAAGACTAGAGCACACACACACACACACACACTGCAGCATTCAGGCTTCACGCGTCCTTTCAAAGCAGACGTACTGATCGAAGAGCTTTTAAACCGAATGATAAAACCTATAAATACTGTGATGCCCTGTGGCTCATAAGAATACCCTTAAATACTCTACTCTACTACAGAAGTACCCGTGACAGGGCTGTAAAGAATAAGTAAATAAATAAAGCGTATATTGATAGACTGGGGGGGGCGGGGGTGTTTAACTGGGGGCTGAAAGCGTAATATTACACATATACCGATGCATCACCTACTCATACTTATTCACAGTACTAAACTTAAAGTATCGGTGTATACTGCGTGTAGTGTAGACCTGCTAGGTAATTACTCGCTATACGTTCGGTGTTTGTCCTCATGGAGAGCAATGAAAGGATATGGTGGGAAGATTGTAATTGCATAACACTCTCTTGTACTCGCCAGGTAAGTTAAACCTTTTCCAAGTGCGTAGAGCCATGAACAAAAGCTAATTTATAGGAGAGTATTGCCTTAGAAAGTATCCTAGTATTCCCAGAAAGTATAAGCCTTCAGGCACTGAACAGATGGGTAACAGAGAAGATGTTTCCAAAAGTGCAGCCTGACTTCCTAGAAATGATGCAGTTTAAAAAATAAAAAATAAAAATCTTCCAAGTATTACAGCTGTAATTATTTGGCGAATATTCTTACTATGTATTTACCAGGAAAATACATGGTATTTAGGCTGACTGTAAAATGAAGGGTTGCCCTCATTTTGGTGTTGGGGGAATATTATGTTGCTATTTTAGCCTGATGTGCAACCAGTTCTCTTTCAACCCCGACGCTCTTTAAAAGCTGTTATTTTCAACTCATCCAGCGTGTGGGAAAACGCATTTGGACTTAGGGCCCTGTCACACTATTGCGTATGAGAGAAACGTATTAGTTGCGTAAATTAGTTCCTGAAAATTCATTTCATACGCACAAAAAGCCCTTGAAAATACAGAGTTTTTCTTATACTTACCGTATTGAACCTATGAGTAGCGTATGAGTAGCGTATGTCCAGCGTAGTATGCGTATGGCTAGCGAATGAGTAGCGTATGAACTGCGCATGTCCAGCGTACCGCTATCACGTGACATGGTGAACTGCCAAATCGATCAGATCATACTGGTGTTGGAGAAGAGCTGCTACTACTACTACTACTACCTCCATCCTCTCTCGTCGGAGGTCCACGAAGAACTGTAGAAGATATAGAAATGGGATCCTATATATACACTTTATCAAAACGCTGGCAATACGCTGGGGATACGCTTGCCATACACCAATCATACGCTAGTTGTACGTTAAATACGTTACTCAATCGTCAGGCATACGCCAAGATGTCTATATACGTTGCAGATATGTCAGACATACGTTAGAAGTACGTTACTCATGCTGTATCAATACGCTAGCTGTACGGTACACCTTCATGCCAGCGTATGTCAGCGTATGACCAGCGTACTCCACCTATGAGTAACGTACCTCTCGCATAACTCAAGCGTATTCAGCGTATGCCTAGCGTATGCTTTGCGTATAAACAGAGAAAATAAATGGACTCAATCACAAACGGAAGAGTTTATCTGGGACTTTTAATTCATCCGACATGCGTCAACTATACCTACGTGGTGCAACACCTCAGCTTTGGCTTAGCCTCTACAACACCTGTTAAAGAACATACAGTATGTTGACCAGGAGTACAGATTTGTCGTCCTAAACTAAACGTACTCAAAGGCAGATCATTTTTAAGTGTAGCTACAATGCAGTAGGGCGTTTTCTATTTCATGCCAGCTATCCCAGCACCATAATAAACTTTATTTTTTCTCCCCGTTACTTTGTACTTTGTAATGCCGTGCTTTGTTTGTCTACCTCAGGGAGTTATGTCCTTTTGGTCTGCCGGTTTTTTGTTTTTTTTCCCCCCCAGCTCAATTGATTTTTACTGCTCCTCAGACTATTTGAACCACATAAGCAGTGGCCGGTAGCCTCATACATAAAACGAGACCGCTGCTGCATGTTGCTCTTTGCACAAACACCATAGCTTTAGGATTGTAGCTATGAGTCAGGGCCCGAAACGAGTCACGGGCATAATGGGTTGTAAGTAATCCGAAAATGCAACCAATCTAATCATGAACAGTAATAAGAACATTTGTACATCTGGTAATAGTGGTTGATCGCGGTTGTAGGGAGGGTGAAGTAACAAATTTCAGCTGTATTTTACATTGCATGCACAGCACACATGTTATAGGTCGTCCTCCACACGTATTGCATCAGAAAGTGGAGTGATTGTAAATTGTATGCACACTAAACCTGCACGAGGAGGAAATATTAAGTGAGCTAAATGTAACATGACAGTGGCTTAGTTGATATTAGCCCCAAAGGCCGTCCATCCAGCTGCAGTGTTATTGGCTTTGCCTTTCCATGACATGAAGTAAAGTCTTGGCCGTCTTTGCTTCTAGCTTTGGGAGATACTTGCTCATGTTCAAGAATCAAAAAGAGTGGAAAAAGATCCCAGGTATAGCAGGCGATCTGTTTTTCGAGTGGAATATCCCTTTAAACTGTAAGTCGTGTCCAGATGGGCCACAGTCCTTCTTCTGGCGGGACCCCGGTGATAAGGGTAGCGGTGCGGCGTATTGAGCCGGGGTCCCAGGGTGAGACTATGAATTCCTAATGTGGCCCCCGGAGCTGTAACAGGCTGAAGAGTCCCTGCTGATTCATGCTATGCCAAAACTCTGGAGCAGCCTTGGTTCAGCAGTTTGTACTTTTCTGGAAGGGAGCGGTTGATGTGCACACACATCGACCCGAGAACAAAGGATGCGTTGCCGAGTTGTAACAGTTGCTATGCGGGTGTGTATTTTGTAAAGAACAAGTAGTATGGCAGAATTTGAATTCAAGTGTTTAATACCAAGTAGGGGTGGGCGATATGACTAAAAAATCAATATCGTGATTATTTCAAACTCTTACCTCGATTACGATTCATGAACGATTATTTTATTTGTTTTGTTTTATTTTGAAATTTGTTTTATTTTGAAGTTGACCGGATGCTCTATGCCGTTCCTGTGTCTGACTTCCTGCCCGGCTTGACACATTCGCTCGCGGCGTTACTGGACGGGGTGGAGGGACGTGACTGAATACCACGTAGTATTTTTTAAGGGGACAGTTCATGAACGCAGTATTGGGGAAAGTATTTGGCCCGTTCATTCACGGGAAAGTGATGTTACGTCTGATGCGCACGCACACACACACACACACACACACACACAGGTTGCTTTGCTAACTGGCGCTTCTAGACGTTCCTCGTTGTTGTAGCTTAAATAACAATCAAAATGAACGATTTAGAAAATTTGCCACGATTACATCATTAAAATTACGATTATAAACACGATAATCGCCCACCCCTAATACCAAATGTTCATATTTGAAGTGCACACACACACACACACACCGTCTCTATTCTCTGAACACGTCTTGTACTCGGGTGCACGCTGCTACTGCACAGGCCTGTCAGGCTATTTCAGCACCGCGGTCAGCGCCCTGCCAGGCACACAGCTCAGGAACCGTTTCAGAAATCTCCTGAAATACTACAAATTGTGAAGGACATCTCAGTTGCTCGGCTTTCTCGGGGCTCAAAAATCATTTCCCGTCTCCTCCCATTCTCCTGCATCTCCCCAGGACTGGAGTGTATTAGACTGCGGAAATCAATAAGGGATATTAGCTTTCACCTCATTTTAGTCGGACGGTCTTTTTCATATAAAGCGCGCGCTCACAATGGGCAATCAAACAAAATTACTCTCCTGCAAAGAAAAAATCTTTGTCACAGTGTCATTTTGTTGGACTATTCATATTTTGTGAGGGTTTTTGCCACTTGGTCAGACACAGGGAGCTTTGTTACGATTTGAAATGCTTCTGCTTTATGAGCTGCCTGATGAACTCGACGTTAAATTACTCTGAAAATTGCTCCGCCGCTGTGACACGACGGTAGGAAAGATCGCCGATCGGAGCTTAGATTTCGGTGAGCAACGGCCCCCGCGGCGAAATGGGGAATGTCCGACACTGATTTCAGATCAGATGCGTAGATGTAACCATGAAATAGTAATGCGGGGAAAAAGCTGTTATCGCTGCAAACGTCCAGCTCGTGAGACAGGAAGAAGCCGTGTGTGTGTGTGTGTGAAAGAGAGGGCTGCAGGAATGAGTTGCTTTGTATTTGTGGGTTTTGCACCGTTATTATTAGAAATACTTAAAGACGGAGGGCATGAAATGAAACAAAAATGAAATGATAGTGAAGGAAAGAAGTTGGGGAGGGGAACGAGGTGAGATGGAGGTCACATTTGTTTACATTTGACCTTCACAGTGTGCTTTCAACTTGTCACGACGTTCACCCATTCACTCTTTCTCTATCAACTAGACACATACACACACACGGATGCAGTCGCACAAACACACAGATAAGGATGCACACACACACACACACACTGGACTCATGGTCTTCTATACAAACCAATCAGTTTGTTGTTTGCTGAGGGAAAGTCATTAACGGCCGACTGCATCCAGCCATGTGCGTGGACTTGCACACAAACTGCATCCTTCAACAGTACACGTGTGTCGGTGTGTACGGTGTGTGTGTCACGTGCACTCACACACCACTATTGCATTTTTAGGCACGTCATGCAAGACTTCCGCAAAATATTTCTGCCTCTGATGAGTTTGTGTGCGTTTTGAGGCTCGGGTGCTGTCCCGATTTTATCACCCAGTCAGCAGCACAGCTGGTATTTCTGCCAAATGTATCCAAATTTGCAGAACCCAGTCATGTGTAAAATTGGGCACATATTTATTTTTTTTGTTTTGTTTTCTGCAATGGCGACAAGATGGGAAATCGTGTCCGAAGAAAAATTTAACTGCGTCTTTTTTTTTGGGGCATTTCTTGCGGTTCAAAAACCAAATGCAGAAAAGCATGTACACAAACCTGCTGACCTCACGCCGGTACTGAGGTCAGTGCAGTGAGGATGGGTCCAGCACAAGGTGAGGGAGCGGGTCACGGTTTCCTGGTATGAACGCACAGCCTCAACATTGTTACGGGACCGTTTTTAATAGAGTAGACTGCCAAAGGGACCGTGTTGCAGCCTCGTGGTGTTTTATTGAGCGAGCGTGAGAAGGAAGGGAAAGAGAGCGAGAGGTTAATTAGGCGACTTGCTTCAGAACGTTACTGGACTGCATGTTTACATTTTGTAACAAAGATCGGAAAAAAAAGAGGACCTTTTAAATTGGCAACGGAGTTTCCAGCAGTCATGCATCCACACCGATACCGATCCAGGAGGTCACATTTAGAGCCCAATACAGCGCAACAGGGACCGCCCACTTTTTTTTACGGCTCTGGTTCAGGAAGTAAATTTCCCATTCATTTACTCCATAAACGTTTCAGAAAATCCTTCTATAAAGAGTTTTAAGGCTGGAACCAAGACAACCAGCTAGACGATGAATCGTGACCATAAAACATTTGATTCTGAGCAAAAAAAAGATCGGAAAACAGAAGAAAAGGCAAAAGTACAAGACTGTGTACATCATTATTTTATGAAGTGAAGGAACTACTCATCCCATAAACCATTGCGAATACTTTTCCAAAAACTTCCAAACTAACGATAGTTTAGCGCGCTTCTTCTTGAATTTAACATTTGTCAATAGTATAGTGTTGATATTGTTGTTTTGTGTGCGTATATATAGTGTTTCATATAGTATAGTGTAAAGTGTTGTCATCGACATGGTACAGTGAAAAGCAGCTAGCTAGGTTACGTTAGTAGCTAACGTTAACGTTAGCTGACAAGACGCTCGCGGGTGCGGTAAACATTTCCATGGTAACAGCGAGCTCCACCAATCAGAGATGTCGCTGTTACACTTTAGGTTTGTGGGTATTGTAGTACTTCTCTATGTTTTTCTCAAAACAAGGTTGATATCATACGGACTTGTGGCTTCTACAGGAGCATACACTATCGTTTCACAACCTACTAGCTTGTGGTGAGGCTACATTGGATGGTTACGACATTATGGCTAATAATCAAAATCCCTATGAGGAATATGAATGGGATTTTCACTTCCTGAACCTCACTGTTGAGCTCTATTGTGTAAGGGCCATATGTAGTAATTGCATTAGTCTATGAGCTTCTTTTCAATAACAATATAGCATGTGGTAGGAAGCAGGTAAGGTTTGATATCGCAGAAAACCATGTCTGTTTTTCTGCATCTGCCCTGCATGTGCTGGTCCATGTGTATTGCAAGGTCCGGGTTTCTCCGTCTGGCCTTATCAGTGTTTACTCCGGAGTCTGTGTGTGTTTGCTTGTTGATACCTTCGGGCGGAAGAGTCTGTTAGAGGGAGGTGTGTGTTTATTTTGGGTCTTTTCTTGTCTGTGCTCGAATAAATTTTAAAAGCTAAGAGAAGTCGGATGTCCCCTTCCGTGTGTGTGTGTTGTGTGTGTGTGTGTGTGTGTGTGTGTGTGTGTGTACATGCACTCCTGAGGCTGTGTGCGTGTTGATCTTGTTTTATGTGTCCGGGCCGGTGGTTAAGGCGTGACGGATGGGGGGGGTTGGGAAGACAGAGGAGGATGGGAGAGGAAAGACGAATGACCTGACAGCTCCCCTATTCAACTCCTAATCACTGAGGCGGCGTTGAGGCGGCGTTGAGGCGGCGTGTGACAGGGAGAGGTGCTGTTTGTGTTAAGGCGGCGGCTGCTATGCATTTGTGTGCAGCGCTGGGGTTTTCTAACCTGACGTCGAGTACGGCTCCAATATATTATCGACACTTTGAGGAAATGGAAGTGATTTTGATCCCATCCATCCATCAGCACACGTCAAAACATTTCCTCTGAAAGTGTCAGACATGCTCACTATTACAGCTAATGCAGTATCTAGTCGTTGAGTATTGATTCCGTCAGTATAACGTGTATCTAGTCGTTGAGTATTGATTCCGTCAGTATAACGTGTAACAAATCATCAACTGAGTCAAAGGGTTGATGAACCTTGTAATAATAACAGATGGAAATTATAACAACTTTCACATGTTCTCTTTAATAAAAATACAAATATAAGATGATATATTTGAAAAGTAGCTGTAATTCAGACTGGTACAATATGCAAGCATGTTTATGGTAAATGGCTGCATTTATATAAAAGCGCTTTACAGTATATGCCTTTCATTCACCCGTTCACACACACTCACACACACACCAGTGAGCTACCATGCAAGGTGCTTCCTGACCACCGGGAGCAGTGTGGGGTTCAGCGTCTTGCCCAAGGACACTTGGACATGCGGACTGGAGGAGCCGGGGATCGAACCTACTGATCTAGACAGAAGTCTTTGAGTCATGAATTACATGAGCAACATTTATTTACACAGAATACAATACACAAATACTGAGCTCAGGAGAATACACACATGGGTATGGTATGCCTGCCTGGACAGAGATTATAAAGGGGAAGAAAGACAGGAGGGGGGGGTCGTTTCTAAAACATCTACAAGGTTATTGACAACCTAGACTAAACAATATGTACGGTATTGAAGGTTTCTTGAATCTCTCATGGGGTCGGCCTTCAGTCTGGGCTCACAGTAATGCAACAGTAATGTATTACCTCATACTAGCACTAGAGGTACAACACCATCATTAACAGAAAGGTTGGGATACAGTGATTAAGACATATAGACATCAATTCTACCACACCTACGATCTTCTGATTGTTCAATGGGAAATAGTCTTTGTCAGCTCGGTGTCTTTATGTTGGCTTCTTAAATTCATCTCCAGGTATAAATGATCTTTGGTCTTAAAAGGTGTTAAATGCGTCTTTCTGGAACCCGCAGCTCAACGGCCTTCGTCATCGGGGCGTTTTTGCGGGAGTGTTTTGCCGAGTTGGCTTGCGTCTGTGGTTCCGGCCAACAGCCTGGCACGTCAGTATGTACCTCACAACGTTGCTTTGGCGAGCGCCAGAGAAGCTGATTGCCACGACGACGACGATGATGATGATGATGGCGTCTGGCTGTGAGCAGAGAGGCAATAAACTGGACTGATGTCACGTCTACTCCTGTCACCACTACAGCAGGGACGGGCCACCAAATGTCTCGACGTTTTTCAGCGGCACAAAAGTGACTCAACCTTCAGCAAAAAGGATAATGAGTTTTGATGTGTGTGTGTGTGTGTGTGTGTGTGTGTGTGTCAGAGAGCACCTGTGTGAACATGAACTCACAGTTGGACATGTTTATTAGTACAACTAGCAATATGCAAAGGTGTGTGTGTTTCTGTGGGTGTGTGTTTGCAATCTGCATACCATTTGGGAACAGGAGCCACAAGCATCTGTGGGTGTGTGCGTGTGTGTGTTTTGCATGTGTGCGTGTGTGTGTGTGTTTTGCATGCTATCTGTATAGCTTGGGGAGCTGTAGCCAAGCAGTAGTTGCAGGGCATTCAAATCAGGGAAGGACTTCTGTTGTGTGTGTGTGTGTGTGTGTGTGTGTGTGTGTGTGTGTGTGTGTGTGTGTGTGTGTGTGTGTGTGTGTGTGTGTGTGTGTGTGTGTGTGTGTGTGTGTGTGTGTGTGTGTGTGTGTGTGTGTGTGTGTTTTCGTTTGTGCCCTTGTATCACATCTTTAGGGGACAGATGTAGAAAGAGTGAAAGGACTGTGTGTGTGTGTGTGTGTGTGTGTGTGTGTGTGTGCTAGCCACAGGCATACAGAGCGGCCTGATAATGAACACATTGATCTGGACCTCACCTCCATGTATTAATGATACGTCTCTCTCCTCCCCGTCTCTGTTAGTCCTGCTCTCTTTTATTAGCGGCTTCTGTCTCGGCTCTCTTCCTCTCTTACTTCAGCCTCATCCTCGCCACACGTTTGGATTTGCACTGAG